>JAOYSI010033549.1:12365-47343 GCA_025775065.1 Hiodon alosoides
TTCATCTGCTGTACAGGCAGCAGGACTGGGGATTGTTCATCTGCTGTACAGGCAGCAGGACTGGGGATTGTTCATCTGCTGTGTGGGTAGCAGGACTGGGTAATGATTCTGGAAAAGGATCAAATGAGAATCTCGGCCAATGTCAATCACATTAAAAGGATATATTGCTGGAGATGAGGCCCTACCGACGTCTCCCCACTGAATTGTCAGAAAATTCAAAGGAGGGTGTGATTCTCATCATGATGTGACAGAACTTATTTAGTACTAAAAGCTTCAGAATTGAATAAGACTATACTGTCGCAAAATGGTGGACTTTGGGTCAGAAAACCTGGCCAATAGTGCAGGAGCGAGGCATAAGCATCTGCCTGAGACAGCCATTGCGGTCTGATTTTCAGATTATTTTGCGGAATGTAGTATCCAGTGCTAATTGCAGAAAGAACAAAAAGATCCTCAAGGGGCAGAAAGCCGCAGAAGCAGCAGCTGAAAAAGAACCCGGGTGTCTTCGTACCCGTGCCGTGGTGTGCCATGAGCAACAAAGGTTGCAGTTGCCTGGTAAAAACAGCTGGAATATGGAGTTAGATCTGAAGTCGTAATGTTGGTTTATTCAGGTAACTCTTTTTGCTACGTCAGCGCATTAGAACACACGTGTGCTCAAACTCAATCACACCTCTCCCTTTATTTCCAGAGTGTAAAACTGCTAATTTTAACATACATTTGTTTTTTTCTGATACATATGCACTGAATTAGCCCTGAAAAAAAATGAAACAGGCCTAATAAATAATTTCCCTGTGTGGTTTACCAATCCCTGGAACTATTTTTTTTAATCCCCTGTCCATCCTGCTGATGAAATTATCAGTAAAAAATTTAAATAGTATTATCACACTAATATCTATAACCATACAGCCTTTCTAGAAGAACCTCATGCCCCTAATACCTTACCTTATTGAAAATAACACTGAGTGGTACTAAAATAACAAGAAAGACAGAGCAACTGTGATGGGGTCTGGGGAGGGAAAACCTCACAGGAAGCAGCCGTCTAACTTTGACAGTACTAGGTCAAGCCCAGTTGGACCGCAAATGCAATTTAAAATGTTAAAATTCCAGTATTACTGTAAAAACCCAGTACCAGCCGGAGTGTTAGATCAGTTAGTGTTCGATTTTTATGGCTGTACAATTTACAATTTTGACTTTTATAGCTTACAATTTCTACATTCATCCACTTATACAGCTGGATATTTTTACTGAAGCAATTCAGGTTAAAGACCTTGCTCAAGGGTACAACAGCAGGGTTGGGACTTGAACCGACAACCTTGAATTAACCAGTACACAACCTGCTGCCCCTACGGCAGTAGAAAGTTTGTGCCTTCCTTACTATATAGCATGGGAGTTATAGATTAACATATTTTAACATTAACATATTCAGCGTTCTGTGTAGTTTCATGTAATGTAATCAACCATGACTGCTTAGCTAATAATGATAGATATAGCGCTGTAGTAATAGAAAAACCAAACAGCTCGCATAGTTTAGAGTATAAAAGGGTGTGAGAGAGTGTTGTGGGAACCTGCCACGTCTTTGATAATGGGAACAGATCTAAGATGAACCCATGCTTTCTCTTTTCTACAGTGCCGTTGTATTGCAGCATGTCACATAAAGCACTCTCAGTTCCCTGATGAATTCTCCACTGGATGAAAAATTGTTGAAGCTGCTTTCTTTTCTTGTTATAAATGTTGGATGAGCTCAAAAGAATCGAAAGGGCACTTTCGCAATGCTAAAAAAGAAATCACCGGCTCAGGCGGTGATTCAGTAAACCTCCAGGACAGCATTGACTGGATTTCCCCTAAAACGGGACACTTCAGGTGCATTTTCACGCCTCACGTTACATTATGTTATTGTGACATCAAAGCTTCGCGAACAGATTGATGTTTCTGGTACAGTTCACTGCAGCCTAATGAAACGGCACAGTGCGACACAACACAGATGTTCGCCACTTTGAAGCCTACATGAGTACAATGAACGATAAGAGTAAAGGCTGTTTAGCGCCGGCGAATGCAGAACATCTGTAGTGCTCTATTCAATATATCCCCGTCCTCTGATCTAATGTAAATTCACATTAAAGGCCTACTGCACAGTACTCAAACTGCGGACATTATGGTATGTGTTTTTTCCCCCACAAATAACGGAACCTTTGCTTTTTATTAATGCTCTTTGCTGGGTTTTTTTTTTTTTAATTCATCGTACAGTTATTATTTTTGCATGAAACCGTTCTGTATACTGACTGAGGACCCACTTTGTTAGGTGCAGCAAAGCATCTCATGTCCATCATCCACTGGTTTCCCTCACACGCCTCCCACTACCACAGTGGAGGAAAAGGAGCAGGCATTTCAAACTAAACAACAAGCGGGCTCCTGTAACTAATGAAACTATTGCAAACTGTCTAATGAGGCACTCTGCTGCATTGTGTGGCCGATCTATTAACATGATGTTGCCTTTCCAAAAGTGTCCCTTAGCTTCATTCCAGCAAGAAGGTGATTTACATCATGTCACCTGATTGTTAGGAAAAACCCACAGCAGCCCGTAGAAATGGGCTAAGCCTCCACAGGGATCAGAGCTTCCATTTAGAGAAGCAGAATTAACACAGGGTGACATCTTTCTGATTTCTGTGTTGGGCAGCAACGTCTCCAATGTTCAAATGTGTGGACCGGTCTGTCCTTTGGCTCACCAAAAGCAACGCATATGTAGAGTACCTACAAAAGTTAACCAATTATTGATTAAGAATGCTGTGCTCCCTTTGGACGTACTGTATGTATTTCTGTAGTTTCAAGATCATTCCATTGCTACTGATCCAGATAGCCATTTTCCTCTTCTAGTTCAAAACACAGGAAGAAATTAACAACAAATTATTTCTTTGGCAACCAATGAAGTAAATCTGCAGCCACAGACTGGTGAAAGGTGGAGGAACATTTGGAGGGCTTTATGACCCAGCGGGATCAAAGGGGATTAGTTGGGTATATGCAAAGGACAAGCTGTATGGGTGGCACATAAACATTCCATAATGTTATTAGCCAGCCTTGGGGGGTTTGTATGGCTTTAAAAGGCTGGTCTCAGTGGCCTGGTGTATGTCAGCAGTCTCAGTAAAGCAAGCCGCTGAGATATGCAACTCTCCACCCATGCGGACAGACGGAGCTGATGCCTCCGATGTTTCCCTGAGATTTACACTGCACATTACTCTCCTCGCCACCGTTGCCCCGCTATCCCCATGACAACCCAAGCTGCCCATTCCATATCCTGCTGCAGGGCAGTGTGCGGCCTCTTTTTCAGAACCCAATCGGACGAAGCTCATTATCCGAGCCTGTGACGGACACGAAGAGTCCAGGAAACCAACCTGCGAAAAATCGAATCCATCAAAGGCCATTGTGTCCTCTATCATCAAGCCTGATGCGGAAGCAGCACCACGTGACAAAGCGTTGTAAAAAAGAGGCAGCAACTTCCTAAATTACTGCCTTACATGTGTAATCTTAACCCGTAATCTTCTTCACACATTTACACACTTAGCGATGATTTGCCATAGCAGTCATTTTCATGACAACAGTGGTTATAAATGTTGTTTTTTTAAACATTGAAATATAACTAATTTTTCATTACAGTCAGCGCAGCATAGGTATTTGCTAAACCTTGTTTTACGGAACAAAACAGTAATGAATGTATAGGAGAAAATTCACGACAGTTTTATCTCTTTCAAGGTGCAAAATTTCTGCTTACAAAACAAAGAGAAGAAGAAATCCTTGAAAATCACCATTTGAGAGCACAGACAATTATAAACCCATTGCTTTAATGATAGAATTATGAGAGAGGCCTTAACCCATGGCCCCTATTTTTATTCCAAAATCAAGTTTCTTATTTAACCCCATAACTTTGCTTAAATCCTTCAAAATCCAAGTTTTAAAATATGGGTTCCTTTTACAGTAGCTTACTGTTACAATTTACTGAATTTCCACTAAGTTTCACCAACATTTGGTGTGCAGTTTTCAATAGAAGGGGAAATTTACATTTTTTCTCCATCATTATATGAAGTATTCACATTGCCTCGTTTAATTTAATTAGCCAAGTCTCTATTCAAATTCCATCACTTTCCGTGGCCATTTCAGAATTATGTTTGCATTCACGTTTAATGCACCCAGGTCAGGAGAAGAATAGACACACAGACGCAGAGGCACGCGAGGCCTAAAACGCAATCTACCTTACCTACCAGTCATTGGACCACCGAAGAAAACCACAGCATAAGGATTTTTACATAAGTTCATAATTTCGTACGCCTTTTCCTTCCACAAAAACTGAAAAAAGGAAAGAATGTCAAAATATCAGAAGATTATCTGTTAAATAATGTATTTATCTTGTAGATATTTGAGTTTTTTGTTTTGTTACATGTATTTACGTTATTGGGCATGAAATTCCCAATTACACTGGTAAGGTATGTAATTCACTTATGTAAGTGAATAGGGTAATTATTGATTAGTTGCAACAAATGCAGACAGGTATTTTGCAGCAGTATAATATTATTTGTTTTTTGACACTCAGTTACACAGCAATAATGCTTTAGCTCAAAACCTATTTTTTAATTTAAATTTTATGGGAAACCTTAAGAAAAATATATTATTTATGTATTAAAATGTCTTGCCTGCATTTTCGCCTGCAGCCGCAGCGGTACCGCGGCCTCCTCCTCATCCCCGCTGCAGACAGCAGCGACTGTAAACGTCATGACGTCACTACGGCAGCCAGGCTGCTGAAGAGATCAATATGTATGTGGAGAAACCTAGTTGAAACCCCTTGACCTCCCTTGATTCAAGCCGGCTATTCGCTCGATTTCATAATTATTCTCTTTAGCTGTCCTCAAGCATTTTGAACGGAAATTAATTTAATCCATAAAAACAGTGTAAGACATGAAGGTCTATTGCAATCATTGCTATTTCTTTTAAACTCCATGTGGCTATTTATACAGACACACAATTCCGGGTGGTTTACATGGCGAGTGGAGTGGAGAAAAACGTGTGATGTTTAGAGGAAAATTGCCAAATGCTTGTTACTATGACATTTAAACGGAATACGCAGCAGCGCATTTTCTAAGATGTTTGTTCTTGTTTACTTCACTCTTCAGATCACACATCAAGTAATACAAATACATATAGAATCTTATTGGACATTGTGCCACTATAGGTAAAACTTGCTTTGCTAATTAAATACGTACGCTATAGAAAGAGAACGGCACAGAATGCAACTACATTTACATTATCTTAGACACTATTTTTAGGACTCAGTTTAGAATATGCGCCAGTGGGAATGTCTATTAAGTTTTAGCGAAGACGCGGTGAACAGCACAAATATATAGAGAGATGTGCGTAAATTTACCTGTTCACAAATCTTATTACCGTAGGAGTAGGAGAAAAGAATCCATCCCCGTACTTTACTGCCACCCTGTGGAATTATTTTAAGGAACTGCAGAGATATCCATAAGTAACAATTCGAGTTTTTATTTTTTTATGCTTTGAAAATACTTAATAGACATGAAAAGTCTAGATAACAGAATGCGAAGGAACACATTTTTTTTATTTACTTTTTTTAAATCTTAACATCTTAAATCTTAACTTACACATGTTTGTAGTGAACTGTCTTTATGGGAATTAAAGTTCTGATCTGAGTGCCACTATGAATATAGGCTTGGAGACAAAATGTCAGGGAAATTCTCCTCAAACGCCTGTTCTCAACCGAAAACAAATCATGCAGGGTAAGCTTGAACCGACAGGACGGCAAGGTGACATCGACAATAATAATATTGTAAACGTGTTGTATTGTAAAAAAGTTTGTCTTTTTATTGTAAAAGTTTGTCATTTAAAATATATTTAATACGATTGTAAAGCATTTTATATTAAGATATGAGGCCTATATTGTGTGCAACATCAACCGATTGATTAAATATAGGCCATTCCAAACTTGTCTGCGGTTGTAAATTCAAATTGTATAGTGATGACCTGAGGGTTCCAAACAGACTTTCGCGGAAACTGCTGATGTCACTCTTACAGCTCCTCCCATCTCATTAAAAACGTTTCATTACTACTAGATCCCTTACATTGTGATTGAGAGCAAGGTGAGATTATCACAGATGCATCCGCTGAATGTAAAACTCAAACATCGGGCGCAGCACTGCACCGCACGCGGCGAAAGCCTTTTGAGGGCGCACGTGAAAAATACGTATGAAATTGAACAACTCAGCATTGACAAAGAGGTCCTCGAGCGAGATTGCTATCGGTCAATATATGCAATTAACACAAGAATACAAGATATTAAGAAGACGTTAAGAGACATAAAAACAATAAGCGGCTACTATCGCGAAGCGCCTGATTCTTCTTCGAAGTCAGTGAGTGATATTTCTGATTTAGCTTTCTCAAATAACTGCTCAATTAATACCGTAAGATGTGTCGGAAACGTTAATACAATATCAGACGTGGGGGTCAATTTAGGCAGCCAGGCGCCTTTTGTTGAACTGGACAAAAATAAGACGAAACTACAAAACCGAACTGCCACAATCAGTTCGTCTGCTGGGAGATCTAGGAACGTACTCAAGTTGAAGACCTTAGGACAGCATTCAGAGGACGCAGAGTCCTATTTGAGAAATACACGTGACTTGTCTGATAAAAGTTTTGTTGCATCAAAGAGAGTTAGAGTTCCCTCGAGTTCTGAGACCAATTTTAAGGAGGAATTTCCTGCCTTTAAAATGAGAACTGCTTGCCCCCCGGATGCGTGCCCTGCCTTTGGCACATACTTGCACATAATGAAAAATGGGTCCCCCCCGGAGGAATCCTTTAAGACAACGACTCTGACAACAGGTGAAATCAGTATGGGTGATGTCAGCTTAGACAAGGGTTTAGCCCAGACACAACCTTCACATTCCACCACGCCTTCAACAGAATCACTCCCTGGAAATTCTGATTTAGAGTCTCTTCGGTTTTCTCACTCTGACCGCGGAGAAAGATCAGTCTGGAAGTTTAGGGGGAAGTATATAAAACCTTCTCAAAGCTTGACTTACGGCAGAGCTCATCCTCTGCATCAAAGTGCACGAGCAATGCGTACGATTAAACTAGAGACCACCCGGATGCCAAAAAAGAGTTCTACTGTTTTTTCGCTTAAAGGGTGTGGGCAGTTAAATCAAACCAACTTGTCTACAAATCCCAGTCAGACAGTTGTAATGAAACAAACAGGTCAACATGTTTTAGAGAACGAACAAGTTAAAATAAAACTCAAATCTTCATCTAATAAAATACAGTCTCAAACGGCAGCGCGTGTAAAGGACAACCGATTACGGCCTATCCTGAAGGAACGTGAACCCTGGGTTGAGAAGTCTTCGATTGAAGAGAATTACACCATGAAAGCCACCGCTACAAACCAGCTTCGTCCGAGCCAATCGTTATTGGAGCCTTCGCCGGAAGTTTCCTGCGCAAGTGTAAACATGATTATGTCAAAGGCGGCTATTCAGAAGAGCCTTGACCAACTGGTTCAGGATTATAATCTGCCAAGGAGCATTCCCTACATTGAAAAAGAAAAGCAAAAACGTTTACACGCGAGAGTCTCGGATTTTGTAAATATACTATCAATGCAAAGTTTAAAAAAATCCGAACTGAGAAACAGCACGTAACTCGTAGGTCAATTGACAACTCGTAATATATATATATATATAATCGCACTGAGAAAAGAAAATTATTTAATTGTTTGTCTTTCTAAATTCTAATAAAACGTATTGACAAAAAAGATGTGTTGTGTTCAGATATTTTCATTGTATTCATTTAGCAGATCGACGCACAAAAGGCTTTTGTGTTTACAATTCAACTATTAGTAATCTTATATACTTCTGTAAGTAGTGTCGACCGCGTAGTGTCCCGCTTGGCTGCGCCGTGTCGTGAGATGCTCAGCCATGTCGTGCCATGCTCAGCCACATCGCGGTCCGCTCCAGTGTGTCCAGCCCTAGTTTTCTGATCCTGGTACTGATTTATTATTGATTTCTCTTTAGTCAAAGAGCAAAGCTTTAATTAATGAATAAACGCAAGGCATCCTTACTGTTTAATAAGTAACACAAGCAGACAAGTACACATCTTTTTGAATCAAAAATACTTATGTTGTTTTTAAACCCACATGAAAGAGCCTATATGAAACAAAAACGATAGATTTTTAACATCCCTGTTGTCATACATGTTGTCCCCTATGCAGCCTAGCGTATGACTGAACCGTTTTCTGTTTGCTATCCCATTTGTCAGACTCGGATCACGTATGGGGCGGAGCCCACTCATCGAAGACTGGAAAGACTGCGTCCCTCGGATCCACTGCCAGGACAACCGGGCGAGCTTTTCCATTTATGTCGGGTGGCTATCCGAAGGTGCTTCCTGCCCAATGGTGTAAAGCTGCCCCCCCCTCCAGCTCATGTGTTTCCTCAACCTGGACCGCTGATCGGTCGTCCTGCAACACTCAGCCCGCACGAGGGAGTGTGGACCCACGTATCTCCGCCATTTTGCAAACTTCACGACTACACAATATGTTATGTTTACAAGACATGGAGATATTGGCTAATGTGTTGTGAGGAGGCTTGGCGAGTGACCAAAGTGTGCCTCTCTCTGACGTCAACAGATCTTTACCTTTGCAAAACAGAACATTTTTCTAGTTCATGGCGTGTCTTAGGTTATCTTAGTTGTTTTGGGAAATGGTGAACGAATGACGAAGAAAAGGATTTGTTGTTTCCTTGGACCACAGCGAGAGCGCTGCTTTGTAGGGGGCAAGGTTTGGAGAGGTAAACCACTGAACATCACCCTGGTGGAGCCCAAAGTAATGAAGGCCTGTGGGGCTGCTCCGTAGCCTGACAACCGTCGTGTTTGTCTCTGGCTCCGTTAAGTGTTCTGAGGATTGCCGCTCTCCTGATGACAGCCAGCCCACCCATGTTTATTACATTCTGTGTGGCATGTTGTGAGACTCGTTAATGCCATTCGTCAAGGGTGATCTCCATCTTCAGAGGTACGCAGCAGAACTGAAGCACTAGTTTTATTGCTATAAGAACCATTCTTACAGTGGTATTGGAGGACCCTTTTATGACCGTTACTTTATTCTGATAAAAAATTACTTAGTCTTGCCTGACACATCATGGGACTCTGTTCCCAATGACAACTGTTCTGCCAGCAGCTGTGTTTGATATTCCCCTGTTTATTCTTTGCATAACAATAACCTCCCCAGGCTTTTCTTCAGGCTAAAACACTCAACCTGCTGGTATTAGCTCTAACAAGGTTGTCGTCAACAGCGGCGCGTAAACAAACTCATTGTGGAATCAAGCAAGCTGGGACTAAACACTTGTTTTAGAGGTAAAATGCAGCACAGTGCCACACATTTCAATTATGTCGTTCTGAATCTTATAGTTGTATGTATATTTAATTCAATTCTTAAATAATGTAAAATAGCGCAGAGGAACAAAGACAATATGGAAAAGGATATACATTTTTAATAAAGCCTCATCCTCTTCTGCATGACACAGAACATACCTCACCTGTAACAGGACAGCAGCTCTCAGACGGCTCAACCTTCAGTTTACCAAGGGCCACTTCCACAGCTCAGCAGCCAGATCTCGCTGCGGTTCCGGCCCACCAGGGCTCTCCGTCACAAACGTGGACAGATCCTCCAGGAGGGACTTGCTTTTGTCAGCACTGCAGCCCTGGTTAAGCATTCAGGAGCTCCAAACTTTACCGACAGCGTAGTCATGTGCTTTCTTTCACTGGCAGACGGCCTGTTCAAGGGCAACTCAAAATAAGACCACATACTGTGAGTTTTAACATCCTGGGGCACTGTTCAAGGAAATAGCAGAAATGTCCTTCCAATTCTGCTACGGTTTGGTTGTCTAAGGGGGACTAAATCCCCGCACGAACAAAGTGTAATTAACATTTTAAAATGTATTTAACGGACCAATTTGTTTCTGTAATAAATGTAATATACTATAATAAAAGAATAAATAAATAAATCACAGCATGTATTTTATGCTTTGATTGGGTCTTCTCAGTCTTAAAAACACCACATTATCCTGTTCTTCTGACACCACCAAACGCTATTAAACCGACCCTGTGGAGAACACCAGTGCAGCCCCCTGCCGTGTCATCTGTGTTTGAAGTCAGCATTCTTATGCAAATTTGCTCCGATGGTTAAAGACTGCGCCTTTATAGGGTGAGGCTTTTCAAACTGAGCCTTTCTTCCAGCTAGTGGATAAAACACAACTGGAGTACTTGGACGAGGGTTCCACGATTCAGTGGGGACCCCCCCCATTATTTATATAAATATAAATAAATTATAAATAAACTAATACCAGCAACATTACTCAAAGAAAAACTTAGAGTGAGACTACCAGCCTAGGCTGTGTGAACTGGCGGCATTAAGTACGGGATGATGTAATGTAATGTAATGACACTTTGTGCATACGTACATTGAGTGAAATTCTGGAAAACCCAAATAGCACAACAAATAGGCAAATGCGTTAGTTTGATGCATTTATTGTGCTAACAGCTCAGTCGAAATTTGAAAAACCTTAGTGCAGGTCTTTGGGAAAGTGATATCAAGAGTCATTAAAAAGATGAAGACAGGTAAAGTCATCCATTCCTTGGAATCGTGGCCCTAACATTGACACATTAGGAGGGCAAAAAATACCAATGATGAAACTAATGAATGTTCCTATTCCCCTGAAAATGGCAACAGTGTGAGGTTCTCTGAAGTTACTGAGTGCATTTAAAGCCAGACAATAAAAGTGAACTCTTTAGGGCTTGCGTCATTCAGACCCCAAGTGCGCGAGATCATCGAAACGAACGGAACGTAGATTCCAATGATGACGTGGGTCCCCACAAGAAAGTGCCGATCATTATCTGAGATATACATGTACTTCTGTGAGCCACAACAATCTAGTCAAACAGGAAGATTATTCTTGAGATTATCCTAGCTTAATTTGTATCCTGCCTCGTCTTAAATACTGAGCTGTATGTGGATTTCTGCCTGTCAGGTTCACATTCTCCATGTGGTGCCTCCTGGTTATATATTACACAGTGCTGTTTTAAATATGGGATTAAATCTCAGTATGTGGGCCCAGATATGGGCTTTTCTCAGTAAGCACTGCCGGTCCATCACCTCTTTCAGAAATTTCTGACGCAGAGAGAGAACAGGGCTCCCAGAGCCTGGTGCTACATGTAAGCGTACTCTTCAGGGGTGTGGAGACTCGTCCCGTCGCGTCCCGTCCCGTCCCGCTCCTCGGGGTCCGATCAGCAGAGGCTCTTTGTGTGGGTGCTAGCTCATGAGCTCTGGGTGCAGACCGATCCTCTGGAGAACGTCCTCCGGCATGCACAGCACAGGATTCACTGCCTTGATCTGCTCGTCACCCAGGAGGGAAAGTCCCGCGACACCAAACAATGTGTGGAAGGGGTCCACCTGGAGTTCAGTGGGGGATTTAAAGAGACATGCTAAATGACCCGAATCAGAATCAGATGGGAAATCTATAGGAGGCAAATGAAAGGTGATCTGATATTTTCAGAGCAATTAAAAAAATTCTACTAAATATAGATTGTGGGGGTGACCCAAGGATTCTTGTCTGAATGTCTTCGAGAAGATAAACCATAACTAGTTTTATTTACATATCGCCTGGGAGATAAAAGCCTAGCATCACTATCAGAAAACTCAAAGACGATCAAGATTAACTGCAGGGCTATTTCCTATGAGATTAATTATAGGTCTACTAGGTACTTTGAGGTAATGTGAATACTAAATTCAGGGAGGATCTCGTAAGGTTACTATATTATCGCTAATGAAAAATCAATTCAAATTAAATATATCAATGAATAAATATGCCCAGCTAGTGCAATAAAAAAAATACTGTTCTACCAAAGGACAGGGGCATTTACAACTATTTTCCTATTGGCTTTATATGGAGCACCAGTGGGTTGGCACAAAGAAAACATCTTTATGAGGCATGTGCCCATAAGTACAATTTTATATCCCCCCAAACACAGCAAAATAATGTTATCAGATGTTGTTTTTCTTAAATAGCTTATTCAGAGCTTGAGTGCGCTGCCTGGTTCCTGTGGTGTGAATCCAGAACCCTGCCCTGCATGGCTGTGGCCACCTGCGGCTTCCCGTATACACGCGAATGGGTGCGGCAAAACCCTGGTAACGGGAACTTACCATGTCCCCGGGCCTGTCGGCGAAACCGCCAGTCTCTTCGTCCTGGCAGGCCAAGATAAAGGAGCGCAGTTTGCTTTTGTCGATCCAGTGGATTCTGCCGATGATTTTCAAGGAGGCCAACACCCACCAGGAATAGCAAACGTCGGGGAGCTGCTTACGGGCAGGAAAAGAGGTAAACACTAAACCCCTGCGCTGGCACAATACGGTTGCTGACAACACAGGAAACCGCAGTGACCACTGGTTGTTTGGTATGAAGAACCGCTACGCTATAATAATAAAAAAAACACTTTTGAGTGGATTGGAGCTCCAGTGAAGTGAGGTATTCAGGCTTGCCTGCTCAACCTGAGGGTTAACGCTGTCTCACTCATGCTCTTAAGGGGTCCCCACGCCCAAAAGGGGTCCTCTCACCAAAAAACCCAACATTCTCTCAAAAACAGTAACATTGTACAATGACTGGCATTCCCAGATTCTTCAGGTCAGAGAGTCTGTTGATGTTGGGGCTTGACTGATGCTGTTTTAACCCCCAGGACAGCGCTGTTCGGTACTTGGATTTGATTAACTTTAAGCATTTCCTGCACCATGACTGCGGATGACTTATGCAGAGCGATGTACCAGCCACAATAAACCGTTCCCTATCTCCATCATCGCTGGGTAACGCTGGCTAATGCACTCCACCAAAGCCTAGCCAGATCGATGGCATCTGAAATCCGGGCAAAGATTTAATTTTGCCGTTTTTCAATTTTTAGACTGCGGTTGTGGGCTGGTTTTTACTAAATATCACAACTACTTTGTGGACCATTGGGTGGCGCCAAACACGCCTCAAGTTAGAGACCCCTGGTCTAAATCGTCTAATTTAATCTGAAAACGTATTACTGAGCAGAAAACGGATCTTGGGATTACCTGGGTAATCGATGAAATAAATGACCTGACATATCTCCAAAACAAATGTATGTCTCGTGAGATCTTTGTAGACATCTAATAATTTATTAAACAATCCAGGAAACTGTGAGAAGTGTAACACCTAAAGGTCATGCAACTGTCACCTGAAAAGTTCAACTTATTTCAACCGAGGCTCGCTAAAGGCCACGCGACATTTCGATTCCTGTGCCGACCCGTGTGCAGACTTGGGGGGGTTGTGCTCCACAGAAAACAAATTGGCTTCCCAGGACAGGCAGTAGGCAAATTTGGTGCGAAGACCCCTTTAATCACAAAGAACGCGCATAATACTGATTACAGTATTAAGCGTTATAGTTTTGCTCACCAATAATGGGACTGGCTCAAAGATGTTCAAATAGACAGGCATCATCTTAAAACAGCCATCCACATACAACATTTCTAGCTGTGAGGACTGCGTGGATACAGTGTTGGCTGATGCGGAGTACGCACTATGCAAGACGAAACGAAGGGAGGAGACGGGCTCCCTTTGCACTTGCCTTCTCCGGCCGTCCGTTCAGCCCTCCAGACGGCAACTGCCTCTCACAGAGCCACCATCCCAGGAGATCTGCGTTGACCTGGTGCAGCTGCCCGGTGATGGACAGGAACCCGGTACAGCAGTATATCTGAAAAGAGCAGAGACAGAACGGCCAATGCCATCAGCTCTGACACACCACAGGGAAGAGCCCGCTACAGCATCATGGGCTGAATAGGGCCTGTGGCATTCTCAGAAATTCCAGGGTTAAGGTTATCCCAAGCCCTCAGAGAGAACGGGATCAAGCAACTGTCCCCAGAAAAAAACAAGATCATTTTGTGTAGGATGTTGCTGTAGTTTTTCATGTTACTGATTGTAAATTGTCCTTCACAAATCTCAAATCAGATTGTAAAACGCCTTTGCGCGAATCAGTCACCGGTGGGTAACATGTAGGGAACGCTGAACATTCAGATAAACCTTTAGTAAAGAGAGAAGAGATGTCAAAGGCCTTTGTCATAGCGATGTGTAAAAAGTGAATGCATACCTGACCAGCGTGAGACTCTGAGCCCGGTCTGCAGCCAAACCCTCCGTCAAAATTCATACAGGACAGGACAAACTCCACTGCCTTGTCAACATCAATCGCATCCAGTTTGCCCTGTAAAACACACCCCTGGGATTTAGCCATTTTACCCTTTAGAGCCAGGCACAGAAACACACAAACACACCACTGAACATTATTTTAATATGTTTAAATAGATTGGATCAAAATCTCAGAGATGTTCGTACCAGCAGAGCCAAGGTTGCCACTGCACAGAAAGAAAACCGTGTGTCTATTTCACCTGCAAAGACGGGACATAAATCAGGGTGGTATTAAATTATACTTTGTCTGGCAGTACCACACTCTCCAATAAGTTAATGAAAGCACGCGTTTAAGAATAAATAATCAAAACATTGGCCCGATTTTGTGTCCGAAGCACAAGTGTTTTGAGACATTTTTGAATTCAGTTGGTGACCTTACCCCATTTATCCCCAGCAAATGATCCGTCTTCCTGCTGCAGTCCTCTCACATACTCCACCACCTTGTCTACATCGATCACACCGACATTGTCATACAGCGAGAGGATCTGAAGCAAAACGATCGCACCAACATTATCATACAGCGAGAGGATGTGAAGCACGTTATAAAACAGTGAGAGGATCTGAAGCACAACAAGCACACCAATGTTGTCATACAGCGAGAGGATCTGAAGCAAAACGATCGCACCAACGTTGTCATACAGCGAGAAGATCTGAAGCAAAACGATCGCACCAACGTTATCATACAGCGAGAGGATCTGAAGCACGTTATAATACAGTGAGACGATCTGAAGCAAAACGATCGCACCAACGTTATCATACAGCGAGAGGATCTGAAGCACGTTATAAAACAGTGAGATGATCTGAAGCACAACGATCACGCCAATGTTATCATACAGCGAGAGGATCTGAAGCATGTTATAAAACAGTGAGACGATCTGAAGCAAAATGATTGCACCAACATTATCATACAGCGAGAGGATCTGAAGCAAAACGATCGCACCAACGTTATCATACAGCGAGAGGATCTGAAGCAAAACGATCGCACCAATGTTATCATACAGCGAGAGGATCTGAAGCAAAATGATTGCACCAACGTTATCATACAGTGAGAGGATCTGAAGCAAAATGACCGCACCAACATTATCATACAGTGAGAGGATCTGAAGCAAAACGATCGCACCAATGTTATCATACAGCGAGACGATCTGAAGCCTGTTATAAAACAGCGAAAGGATCTGAAGCACAAGGATCAAACCAATGTTATCATACAGCAGGAGGATCTGAAGCACAACGATCACACCAATGTCATCATACAGCTAGAGGATCTGAAGCACAGCATATATCACAACAACGTTTTCATACAGGGAGAGGATCTGAAGCACAACGATCACACCAACGTTTTCATACAGGGAGAGGATCTGAAGCACAACGATCACACCAACGTTATCATTCAGCGAGAGGATCTGAAGCATGTTATAAAATAGCAAAAGGATCTGAAGCACAACGATCACACCAATGTTATCATACAGCGAGATGATCTGAAACACAACATCGATCACATTGGTGTTATCGTTCAGCTAGAGGATCTGAAGCACAACGATTACACCAACGTTATCATACAGCGGTGAAGATCAGAACAGCAATGGGGAATCAACGCACATTATTAAAAAGTTTTAATCCAGTTGTACATACTTTGGCCTTTCAAACAGCTAATAGTACGTTTTGTATATTGCATATACGCGTCTCAGACAAAATCAGGATTTCAAAGGCATGCAGTACAGAAAGAAGACCAAGCAGAAGCCTGTGGGCATTCCTCACCTGCACAGCGCTCAAGGTGTAGAGCAGGTGGGGGTCATGGCCGATGCTGGCGCTGAGGCCACCGCACTCATGCTGGCATGACCGGATAAACTCTGTGATCTGCTCCTTGTTCATGCGGGGCAGCTGCCCCATCAGGTCCATCACGGTCAGGCCCCAGTAAATCCCACTCATCCGCAGATACTCGGAAAGCGTGTATTCCTATAAGTCATTGACGATATGCTGAATACACACTAGTCCGGGGCACATTTGGTTGCGAATTTCATCAAATCATTTGCGTACTCAGACTTACGTAGTCATCCTTTTTAGAACCATAAGCTGCAATGTAGTCAGCATGCTTTTCCAGGAAAAGTGTGTTTGGGGCATCAGGCTTAATAACCACATCTTTCACCTGGGTCCCCTGTGAAAGCAATTGAGGTTGACCAGCAAAATGCGGTAATAACGGTAGTAAAATAGACGCCGTAGCAAATATACGCACACATTTGTGATTAAAATTGTATGTCATCTGGAGGAAGGAAATACTGTAACGCGATAGCTACTGTGCCGTGCATTTGACTCGACAAATAGTCAGTGTAACTCCGTGACAGCCAACAACACAAGTTTAATCAAGCGGTTATGTTCATTTAGCAATATGAAATGCATATGACAGACGTCGTCCGGTTTAATGGTCCAAGGTTGGATGGTTTATCTGAGAGCATTAAACGTCCGGCAGGCAGTGTCTTTTTTGAAACCATCTACTGAATACACTTTAGCGTGGTGAAAATCCAGACTTTCGGGATTTGGTTTTTACATCTATTTGCTTACTTATTGTAAGCTAGCTAGGTAAAGCAGTGACACCGCATGGTTCATTGGATTTATACATAAAACTGCGATATGGTTAACAGAATTCACAAAATTGCAACCTCTGAGCCTGATGATAGCAAGTAGCAACGGGCTAAAAACCTTAACTTTGGTTCGTAAATGAACGCTCACTTTACTACGCTCCTTGTACCAAGCCAGATTTTCACTAGCTGGCTAATAGCAGCAAGGCGTACACTTTACGTTTCTACCAACAATAAAATCAAATTTTTACCATTTCTGTTCGTAGCAAGATCCTGAATTATAACTAGTACGACTCAAAACTAGTATGTGTTCCGTTCGATTCATTCTAGTAGATATCATTGACCATTATATTACGTTGAAATAAACTAGACGGCATTGAAGATATTAGGCAAAATTTAATAAAATTATTACGTAAAAGGGGCCAAAAAAGCCCTAAACAATATTATTAGATGGAGATTTACCATTCTTGGGTGCCGTCTCCGAATTGTAGGGCGTCGCACATACGTCACAAAACGTCATTAAAAGTGGACAACTTAGTCTCATGACAGACGCAACAAAATGTCTTGATATTTACGTTGTACTTACCTTAGAAACATGAACTCAAATGTAAACACTAATAGATTCGTGTATGCCAGTAAATTCACGTCATTCATATATTCGTTAAATTAGTTTTATAATGTAACATTACGACGATTCCAGAATGTCAATTTAAAACAGTATCAGTAACAAATGCGCAAGTTATGATTTTATATTCCAAGTTGGAATTTTTTAAAAAAGTCAACGAAACACCTTCAGTGAACCATTGTTGGATAGAGTTTAATTTAATGTACATAGCAAAATCATGTTGACAATACATTTCGTTACTGAATAAATTTACACTAATTCAAGATTATAAAAATGACATTTGTTCAGTCCGTACAATTCTCCTCACAGCAACTTTGTTCAAATTGTATTTTCACAAAACAAGGAAGGCATGCAGAGTAGAATAAGGCAACAAACTTTTTGTATAGTATAAACCTGAGCTACTTTGATACGTTTTGTACAAGCAAGTTAGTTAACGGTCAGCAAGGACAATCTTATCTTCAGTTCTTGAATCTCCCCAGGTGCTCCCGTGAAATGATTAGCCTTTGGATCTGGGCCGTGCCTTCGTAGATCTGAAAACACAGGAGATCATAATTTACACAAGTCCTTTTCCTTGTGTAGTTATGCACGCATGAAGAAAAGGCACCAGACCTGGTAGATTTTGGCATCTCTCATCAGCTTCTCAACTGGATACTCGCTGTTGAACCCGTTTCCACCAAAGATCTGTACAGCATCACTGGCAACCTGGTTGGCAATGTCTCCAGCATAAGCCTTTGCGATAGAGGCGTAGTACGTGTTCCTGCGGCCTTCATCCACCTCCCAGGCCGATCTCTGGTAGGCCATCCTAGCCAGCTCCACTTTCATTGCCATCTCTGCCAGCAAAAATGCTACAGCCTGGTGCTGTGGACAAGAACAAACTCTGAACCCTTAAAAAGGTGCCATCATACAGCAAATTCATGAAATGCCTACCCCATCCCACTACGTTTTCTACATAGTAATTAGGGCCTTCGGGTAATAAAATAAACTGATGTTCAAACACGTTTATCTACAGCTTCCACAATACAGGTTTATTTTTGCTGCGGAACAAGCATACTAACTTCCGATATAAGCCTTCCAAAGGTTTTCCTCTCCAGAGAGTACCTTGTGGCCTCATCCAGTGCCCTCTGTGCCAGACCTGTAGCACCTGCTGCCACCTATAGAACAAGAAAGCACGCAATTGAAAGCTCTATTAATGAAACACACTTGAGCTAACATTACGTTACCCTAAAAGTTTTACCAGCATGGTAAGATCAACTGTTTGGCATTTTACATTGTACTAGAACTGAACAAGCAGTGTGACTGACACCGTTGTCGGCTTTTCCAGGTTATCACTGTGAAAATGGTGTCTCAAACTTTGTGATCAAACAGTTAAACAGCTGAAGCCCCTCAGCTGGAACACTTAATATTTGAAGTGCTGAATACATTTGCGTCTTCCCTACGCAAAAAGATTTTCTCCCCCCGTTTTTCCTTCCCCCCCACATGTGACGTGTAGACTTCTGCATTAATGCCATCATAATTGATGTGCAGATTCTTTTAGGAGAGTGCACGTAAGGACGTAGGTAAGAACTCACGACGGTTCAACATTTTACATCACTTAAAACAAATGCACATATTTGTCCCCCCATTCCACATCCCCTGCACTGACCGATATGAACAGACCTAGTTCACATTATTCAATGACTTGGGAAAAAACACTCACCGGTGGCCTCGTCTTATCAAAGGCACCCATGGCAATCTTAAACCCAGCACCCTCACCAATCAGAACGTTCTCCTTTGGTACTCTCACATCTTCAAAGGTGATGCCCCTGGTGTCCGAGCATCTCTGGCCCATATTCATCTCCTGTAAGGACAGCAGCGTCAAAAAAGGAAAACAGGATTACTGGCTTTTTGGAAAATATGGAAGAGATCAGCAAAACATTCAGCAATTTTCCATTCGTTTCCCCCCCCCCATTAAGTATTACAAGACAATTTATTTCTTTCGGAGGGGTTGAGTGTTAAGACCTTTCTCCCGATTTGAACTCCTGGGGCGTTGGCATCAACGATGAAGCCTGTGAAAGCCTTGCTGGCAGGGCATTTGGGATCAGGATCTGAGCGAGCCAAGAGAAAATACCTGCAGAGAAAATGAGTTTTCCCACTTCAATCATCTCGTCACACAGCAGAGAGCCAACAAGCAGACCCACCGTAGCCACGATGCACATTAAATCAGAAGCAGGCAATTTATGAAAGATCAGGACAATTCATTCTCACACAGCCCATTTGAGGGGTGGGGGGTCTACAAGGGAACCCGAACGTTTAAATTGACAAAACTGAACTCTGAAATCTTACCAGTTTGCCTTCCCGCCATTGGTGATCCACATCTTCTGTCCGTTGATGACATACTCGTCACCCTTTTTCTCCGCTCTGGTTTTAATCCCAGCCACGTCAGAGCCTGCTCCAGGCTCCGTCACACAGTACGCCTGGTAACCAGAACAAAGAAAACGCACCTGATGCAGGCCCTCGATGTAATGTATGGTACTGGAACCATAAACAAAAGGCTGACTGGCACATATCCAAACACTGCCGTTGAGCCCAGGAGGAGGTTACCTTGGCTGTATTGCTTCTAAAGTGAACCATCTGCTCATATGTAGAAGAAAATTGTTAATCTGTTACGTTTGGGCAGTCATGGGAAATAACCGATTACACCCATTAAATACTCCAGGACACATTATGTGCAACGATTCAAACAACTTACACACATCAGCGGTTCCTCCGTCATTCTTCCTAAGTACTTCTTCTTCTGCTCCTCGTTGCCCGCTAGAATGACTGGCATTTGCTGTTTGTCAACAAAAGTTCTTGATTTAGAGAAACAGTTAAGATTCATTCACTCCTATCGAAGTTCTGATGACTGAAATATTGCTACATTTTCCCCCTCACCATTACAATAAAGTTGATAGTTTAGCACCTATAACACACAATGTCTATAAAATACATATACATTACGTAAATAAAATATTTTGGACAATACAAAAGAAATGTACTAGACAATGATCTTACCACCAGAGGTTATTTAACTTAATTAGCCCATAGGAGTAAATTAGCACTACGTGTCAGTGTCAAAAAAAATCGGCATTATATTTATCAATACATTTAAAATAAATTAAATAACTTGAAGGATTAAAATGTCCATACACCCAGGGAGTTGGCCTCAATGGCGGTCTGGACTCCTGTGCAGCCATAAGCCAGCTCTTCTGTGATGAGGCAAGCATCAAATATACCTAGGCCCATTCCACCTGTACCCAGGAGGAGAGAACCACGAACAAAAGGGGGGGGGGGGGGGGTTAAAGACGTCTTCAGCTGAAGTACACCGACAAAGACAACAAGACGACTGAAGACATACCACAGCTTTCAGGAATGTGAGAATTCATCAGTCCCAGCTCCCATGCCCTCCTGATAACTGGGAAAGGGTACTACAAATATCCAGACAGATGAATAAAAACAGCCAGTCAGTTTTGCAGTCCTGAGTTGCACAGACGTGGGGATGGGCACACAGGAACACACAAACTCACCTCTCCACTTATGTCATACCCTGGAGCAGCAGGTATGATTTCCTCCCTGGCAAACTTCCTTGCCAGATCTTGGAACTCCTTCTGTTGCTCCGTAATTTCTGCAGAGGCACACTGTATGAGACGTCATGGATTTTTCTTTCTCATTTCTAAGTGAAACGCTACAAAACGGATTTCACTCACCAAAGCTAAACCCTCCATGTGCCGGTTTCAAGGTGCTGGTGGCAGCCACAGCGCTGGTACCGTGGAACCTCAGTCCAGTCCACACACCAGCCTTTAACACCTAGAGGAAAGAGAATAGGGTCTTCAGTCCCATGCGAGCATTAAGACTACCTACACTTGGACATATAGAATACACTGACAACTGCAATAGTAAATGCATTGAGTACTTTCACAGCGCCACATTCAAGACCTTTAAATAGTCTAGAGTGTCTTTCACTCAAGACATCAAATGATTAACCGGTCACCAAACAATATACACTTTTCACTAGCACCTAGGTTGCAGCTTGCTAGTAATTGATGGTCTGCCGTCAACTTAAATTTAGTTTTAACTGTAAAGATTAGAAGCTAAATGTGATTATAAAACACTAACAATATAATCAACAAGCGAAAATAACAGCAGGAAGCCACGCGGCATAAATAAGCTAGATAGCTCACCCCCTTTCGACCATAAAGGCAATACACGGAAGTCAGCGTTGGCATATAAAGTGGTAAGATATATCGGTAATCACAAAAATAACCTAATTAATGCGATACTTTACCTTGTTGAGTAACATCGTTGCTTTCTCAAAACACAAAGACCTTGTAAACAACCAGAGTAGAACGCCCGAATAACCTTTCTCCTAAATACAAGTCTCCTACTACCAATCATAGCGGTCTCTTTTGTCACGTGGTCCTAGTCATCATCGAGATGACTTTTACTCTACTTTCTCAGTTACGTAAAGTTACTTATAGCCACATTATAAAACACAATATAAAATCAAGAACGGTCGTTAGCAAAAGTAATAATTCCAAAACATAAGAGTATAAAAATTAGCTGTCTTTGCATATCTTCGATTAACAAAAACAAAATCGCAAGCATCCAGGCAGCGCAGATAGAACTCAAGGGGCAACAATTACGCAAAGCCTGGAACCGAGGTAGGGTACAGGAGTTTTGCGTGAAGTATGCAGATCTATTTACAGCAGACCGTCCTAATAGACCTCAATGACACTGAATAGTGTTGGCGTGTAGAATCGTCGAAGGGGGTACGCACATGCAAAAGCATGATTATATATAGCCATCAAACACGTTTGTAACTCGGCACTGTTCCTTATGAATGGGTAAAACAAATGGGTATACTGAACATGCTCCATCCTCAACCGTGTGCGCCTTTTGAATCACCTAATATTTTTCGTATTTTTCTCCCCAATGTGAACTCGGGAATCGTAATTCGAGCTCGTAATTCGCCTCCACACCTAGTCAGCTTCTCTTTCCCGCTCAGTAAGCTACACTGCTGGAGCAGAGGCATGCTCTTCTGGCCAGGCTGTAGGCCACCTGTATGCCAATTGGAGACACTCGATATCGTGGCCCCGTCGATTGAATCCAGCCCTGCCCGGGCAGCAACCTGCCGATTCTGCACTGACACTGTGCTCTCCCAGGAACAATGGTTAATGGTAAATCGGTTAATAACATGAGTCGGACTCGAGCTCATAAAGCTTAGGCAAGTGCCTTTAGCGACTGAGCCACCGGGGTGGCCAACCTCAGGTATTCTATTCCCAGAATTCCAGTTGACAGTTATCTTCTGTCTACACCTCAGTCCCTCTGCACCTATTAGAATATCTGGAGATTTCTGAGATAGCAGCTTCCATTGTCATTAAATCATTGCAAACAGGAGGCTTTGCTTACAGAAGAATGGTAGTCCTGTAGAACCATTCCAGCTGCTCCCATGCTTCATGGTGATCATTCCGTCCTGCTAGCATTAGGGTTTTTGTTGTTGTTTCTAGTATATAAAGATCACAAGGCTATGTTTGTGCAGAATAAGTAACCACACTCAGAGTCATTTACTCTTTCTCTAGTTCCCACCTAGTATATATTGCATACAGTTATTTTGATTTGCTTACCATATTTGAGAAAAAAAAAATGTTTTGCTTAGATCATTGGCATTTCTGATTGAGAGGAATAGACAATTGCCATGTGTCCAACAAAAAGACAGAAGCTATAAACAGCAGTTTCCAGTTTCTCCATGAGACAGCCTAGATCATGAAATGTCCCCTTATCTGAACTTTAGAAAAGAAAAAGTGAAAAGAAAACACACCCCTCATCACGTTATCGAATTGCGAAGAAAATATTTAGACATTTTCATACCCCAAAACTTACAAATACTCTTTTGTGACATATACAATACACTCTACAGATGTACCTGCATTTAATGGACAATAAAAAAAGTATGATTAATGTTATAGTTTTTGTTCTGTACTGAAGAGGAATTCTAGATGCATGATCCCCAGAATGCCCAACAATCTTTTGTGTGTAGTCATAGCAACCATAGACATTCTTTCTCCTTACTCTAAATGAGTCACACAACAGCATGGTGCTCCTCACACCAAACGAAAACACAAAGGCACCATAACTATCATCCATAGGAAACCATTAAGAAAAACATGAACACAACATGAGCACTAATACTTATATAATTGTATCTGAATTATTGCTATGAATAACAAGCTATGATCACCCAGTTTTAAAACCATTCAATACCATTTGTTTGTTGATCAAGACCCCTAGGTGGTTATAGAACTAGAATCACTCAGTTTTACATTAAACAGTTTTTATCGTTTTTGAGCATTCTGTAGTTATTGACTGCTTTAGCAGACCAACATATAAATCATGTCATTTGTCTGAGAATAATTTGTTGTGCTCGTTTACTTGATCTTACAAATAACTGTATTTACATTATAGTGTTTCATTCCAGAAGTGCCACTACTAAGGTAATTTCATTCACCCATCTAGTTCAACTTAAATTTCTCACACAAGTGATCCTCTTAATGGTATAAAAAGGGTTTTACTAAATGTACTGGCGAGTTACCAAGTTCGGCTGACACTGAGGCTGTACCTTCCATGAAAAGCAGAAACACCTTTTGAGAAAAACAAACACAAATTCACATTTCTTCCCAGGGTTAATTATGGAGCTTTTGTTTCCTTGGGTCTAAAAAAAACACGATTGTTCAGACATTGTACTAAAATTAATCCTCAGCATTCAAGTAAAAAAAAAAAAAATCTGAGGTAATTTAATCAAAGGAAAGAAACGTTTTGTATGTTATGCTATAGAGGCTATTTTTTTTATTAATTCTCAAGACAAAATGATTTGGGTGATCTAATCATAATTGTTTAGTAAGCGAAAAGCATGAATTGTTGTTTAATACTTTCTCTAATCAACAACTGTTGGTCCTGAACATGTGAAATGAAGAATGTAGGTTTTAAACGGCCGCCCCTTTGTCCTGAAAAGTACTGTTTTTGGATAATATATTATTGTTTAAAACCTATAAATGATTCGGTCCTTTGTGTTTGACTGCAGAAATATCAGACAATTAATTTAGTACCTTCCAAAAAGATTTGTAAATCAGTTAACTTTCCATCAATGCAGAAAATTACTCGTATTCTCGACAACAGAGTTATTTTGTTATTAAACTGTGTAAAATATGTGTGTTTATTGTGACCCTGAATGTATGACAATGTAAATATTAATTTCTATGAATCTTCTCATTTTAACTAGCTCCAGCAAGAGCAAGAGTAAAAATACTCTTTTAAGCAGTTATTTGTCATTAAACAATAAATAATTAAAAAGTAATAGAATAACTGGACCGAATCTTGTTAGACAGCTAAACAGTTAAATAGCAGTTTGTTGTGTGGAATATATCTCACGTTAATAAATCCGTAAAAAATAAGTTTACATTTTCCCCACTAGAGGCTGCAATAGTCATATAAAAATTAAACAATTTCTTTTGGTTAATAGTTCGGCTTTGTCATCACTGACTGAAAGTATAAAGACTGTGTATTTATATTATTATATTTATAGTATATATTACAGTATTCAATTGCCAAAATAAATTCACAATATATTCCTTCCTTTTTTGTCTTACATTGTAAAAGCTGTTGGTACGTTATCACTGGGCATAGCTTTTTAAACCAATGCTGTTGGGAAGCAGACATATTCCAGGGGGATAAAAGGAAAAATGTTTTCTACACAATAATACTGTGACCCAAAATATTATTATCCAGGGTGTTAATGTTGTCTGGAAATATAGTCATGAAATGTGTCATTTCAACAAATAAGTAGAAATACAGATGCAATTACAAATCCATGTATCAATGTTGTCAATCAAATATTGAATACGCCTTGTGCATATTTAAATAAAACGGAAGGATTAGTGACAAAATTAGAAAGATCTGCGTCTCCTTTAAGGAGGCTATTTCTATGTTGTTGGGGTCTCAGCTCCCACACACACCACTCTTAATGACGCTTCCTTCTGCTGTAAACACCACTGACGTTCGCCTGCGTGGTTTAGACAGTTAAAAGAGAGAGGTCATTATAAACGAGGATTGTGAGAACAAGATTCTGTTCACGCTATTAGACTCACATGCCATCATAACAACGAAGGCACAGCAGAATCCTCTTGTCCGCGGTGCAATGGCAAGGAAAACTGAAATCCCTTCCGCTTACTACGGTGAGTATTTCGATAATTAGGCAAATTATTAGAACGTTATTATTTACGAGCCTTAAAGCAACCGAGTTTTCGCTGGAATCCTAAAGCTGGTCTAGTACGCCATAGCTGTCTTGTTTTAATGCAAGCGCTTATTCACGTAATATTTATTGTTTATTGTCGCGGCCAAACTCCAATGGTTTAGCACTGAAGCTAACATTGTTTCCATGTTTAAATATATCACGAATAGTTTTCTGTCAGAATTGTGGGGAAAGAACGGTCGTTTAAAGAAAAGAAAAACTGAAAACGATTTAGCATAAGCTCCTCGGTTGTGATTTTGTTCGTTGTAAAGTAACGTATACAGTCAATTTAAATTCCTTAATATTTTCTGCCATTGGAATCAATCAGCTGAATTCAGTTAGCAGAATATATTTTTAAACTTTTCAATAACATTGCTATTTTTGTCTAGTGTATTCGTTTTCGTCATGACCACGGAAAATATTGATCGGAATGCCAGTTTGTGTTATTAATCGTAACAAGCGGAGCTGTCATCTTATGAATCTCGGTAGAATAGTTACAGTCTACAGTAGCCTGTCAACTGAGGGTCTGACAAGGCGTATATTTCTAATCAGTCCAGGGCGACTGTTTTTCATTCACACCATTTCGCTGTTTTGGCCTGGGATCAGCGGAACTCTTGTTTGCCACATACCGTTGACCGTTACCTACAGCACGTGTGGGTTGTGGAAGGGGAAATAAAAGTATCAAATAAATAATCAGGAGAGAAATAATGTTATGCTTAAATGATTTGGCGCGCATCGTTCGACGCTCGCCTTTGTCTTATTTCTTTCGTAGAACAGGCTGATAATTGGAAGCAATTAAGACAATGATATCGGTTAAAATAAATAATGGGGATATCTGGTCAGTTCCAGTGAACATCCTGCAGAGAGTATTAAAATGATCCCAGCTTTTAATATTTAATATTTTATGGATATTTCTCACATTTGGCATTTTTGGGATATCTGCAGATATAGTGTTACATTTCCTAGAATTTTCGTTTGTTCAAGGTCATATTAATAAACCACTTTAACATCCGAGCTGTAAGGGCTGCCCCGACATGTTGATGAATAAGCATTACCTGTGAACTTTTATTAATGGAAAGATACAGAGCCATATAATATACAGGTTAACAGATGATGCATGAATTATGATGCAGATATGCATGAAAATTCAAACAAATAAATGATTTGACAAACCCATTTCGACTAATGAATAGATACATTTTATTTACAAAGTTTATTTGTTGATAAACTTTGTTAGAATTATTTATTTTATTTTTTTACAATTTTTCTTTGTAAGAAATCTATCAATAGTTGGCTTTGAAGAGGTGATGACAGCCTCTCAATTTTAATCCAATTGAACAAGTTTTTTTTTGGCTTAAACTAACAGAATGCTTAAAAGAGAATACAAGAAGATACAGAATTGATATGGCATTAACTCTAGACCATGTCCAATCCATGCTCTGTCCACAGTGTAGGGCTTTTTTTGAGGGACAAGCAGAGCTGGTCCGGATTGCATTACTTTTAAAGTTATTAAAACTCCGCTACTTTGAAGTGTGGCTGCTAGTCTTATCAGCTTCCAGAATTTGATGGTTATTCTGTAATTAAAGCAATTTGTTGTTCTCTACCGGCAGGGTGCTTCTGAAGTGGTGCTGCAGAAAATCTCTGTATAGCCGTAATGCTAACCTCGTTATGGAGTCTTATTCAAATTTATTTATTTCAGTCCTTGGTTCCTCTCTGTTGGTCAGTAATTACTGCCTAATATTTGTCAGTAATTGCTGTCTACTATCTGTCAGTAATTACAAGCCTGGAGAAAATTAATCAAACCACATAGCTGTGCGACTACAGGTGAATTTTAATGTCATCCTGAATGATGTGGAGATGTAATTGGGCCTATTAAGCAGAATATGACAGTTGCAGGATTCATTTAAACGTGTTTGGTTTGATATTATGCGGGTTGGAATGGTAGGCGAGCAGATTTTTAGATGATTTATCACTATTTGTTTCTTTCATGGCTTTGAAAATGTCTTGACCACATCTGATTTTCTGCTAGGAGAGAAAAATGTGTCCTACTGACATACAAAGATGTATTTAAAAAAACAAAACACATCCACAGGCGAACAGAGATTTTTGGGGCACCGGAAAATCGGAAATGCCATGCTATGCAATATTTTGCATACACTGTCTCCGTGGCTATTAATAGCAGAGTCATTATACCTAGAAGCTCAATATAAGAAGCTGGGATCAATATTGCAAGTGATTTCACGGAGAGAGACATTTGCATTAGTGAATTTCTGGGTTAATCTCTAGATATTACGCCTTACGTCAGTAGCCTGTGGTGTGAAATGCATAGTGAGAACAAAATCACAGATGCAGGTTTGCTCTGCTGCATTCATGCCAAATCATCACCCTCTCACAATATGTTTTTGCCCTGCCACTGTCTCCTGACAGTAATTTGTCCCAAAGACACTTTACATTCCTTGTTTGTTCCGTGCTGCCATTGGTGGTTCTGAGGTGTGCTTTTCCCCTGGTCACATGATAACATAATGACCAATCTGTTGGGAGACTGGCCTGGATGCTGAAGTAATGCTGTATTACGTAGATTCTCCAGGCATAATCAGTGCCATAATCAGTCTGTAAAGGTGGTTTAGGTCCATTGCGTCCCACTTGTTGCAATGTCCTGCCGTGTGGGCTCCAGCTGGAGACGACGAGAATGGTAGATTGGCTGTGATTGTATTTAATTGCCAGTTCAGATTTGAGAGAACCTGGTGAATGTAAATTGAATTGCATTCTGCTTTCAATTGCTTTAGAGCATAAAATGCGGCAATGCATAAACATATACGTGACCTGTGAAACCATATGTAAAGAGTTTCTTATGCAAACAGCATGTTATGCAAAGCACCCACTCAGGTTGTGAGGCCTACAGATTACTGAGCACAAACCTCAGCCTTTCCTGTAGTTGATAAAGGTACAAAGAACTGATGGTTATCTGCTGAGGTCCCACTCTTCCATTTATTTTTTAACACAATGACTGCAATATTATCCTAACGGTGTAAAACAGGGAATTGGTTATATCCTTTATTGGTCGGGTAACACAACGGGCCCACATTGTGGGCTATTTAGCAAACCCAACAGGTGAGAAGACACACATGGACGTTCTAGCCTAATGAGATGTCTTTGACATGAAGCAGTCTTTATCAAAGTCGTCCGTTAATATTCAGCTGTTTCCCTTAGTGTGCAGGACATTCTGCCTCCCTCACCTACCCACACACTGACTGCTGTCTGTGGTCCTTATTTAGCCTGGAAGTCAGCCGTCCTCTGACAAGACATTCAATTACACAGGTGTCCCTGGGTAGCCTAATTAAGCACAGCTTTGCTGAGCCAGTCAAATAGTAGGCTTGCTGGCTAATGCAGCGTGCTGGCTGGCGACACAGAGGGCTTATAGCGGTACAGATTGTGTAAATACACGTTGGGTGGCAAAATGGACAGTATTTTTTTTTTTTTTTTTTTTTTGCCTGTTTTTCTGTTTCAGTGGTTGTGCATAATTGGGTCACTCCTCTGCTTTCAACAGGCATCCCGAAGAAAACGGCCAAGGCATGGAATGTCTCAGCTATGTAAATGTGAATGGCTTACCAGTCATCGTCTTTCTGTTTTCAGCATCTCTATTTCTGGCATTTGAAAGCTTCCCCACCCACACTGGCTTAGCAACTTTAACTGATTTTGCGTCGTCTCGCCGGTTGAAACCAAGACAGGAAATCAACTTGGGTTTAAACCTTGTTAAAGTGAGGGACAAATTATGTGAGGTGATATTATTACATCAGGCGCTTGTTGGTACGTAATCAGGGCAGTCAGCACCGAAGGTTTCTCTAACCCCGGCTGGATAAGTAATCGTCTCCCTCTTTGTTTTTCCTCAGCCGCTATAACAGGCCCAGATGGTGGACGGAAAGTGTAAAGCTGTCATATTGTGGTGTGGTTGACAGTTGCTGTGAAACAGAATGATCCTAACAGTAGTGTATACGATCTTCATTGGTGTGTGTTGTGCTTGTTTGTGTGTGTGTGTGTGTGTGTGTGTGTGTGTGTTGTGCGTGTGTGTATGGGTTTCTGTGTGGCAAGGGGTTGTGCTTGTGTATGTATGTGTGTAAATTCTGATGCATTGACGCAGCGTAATTCTCCGTTTGGCTACCACGACTCACAAAAAGTGTCATTCTTTAACTTTCTTTAACTTTCTTTAGCATTTTAAAAAAGAACATTCTTGCATGTTTTGGTATTGATGGTGCCCCCCCTGAAATGGTACTTGAAATATTTTTCCTTTTGCACTCATGATTAACGTTGAGTTTTAGGGTTCCTGGAGCGGCTGGTGCCTCAGAAAACAGACGAGGAAGTGACACACTGACAAGGGAATTAAGTAGTTTGGAGGCAGCTACAGTGCATAAGGAAGTACAGAGCTTTTCTACACACCTGAGATCTGACGTTACACTGGTATGAACCAGTTTAAACTATTCAACCAAAACAACTGACATGGAAAAACGGAGGGTTTCAGTTATACTCTACCAAGACAATGGTAACGAAAACGCCTTCGGTTCAGGCATCAATGTCAGAGTCAGAAACGGACTCATCCCAGTCCGCAGTCAAAAACAAAAACCACTCAAGCATAGAATATGATTATGATTCAGTAATTACATTCTTAATGTAAACTTCTCTCATATCGATAACTAACTATTATGACTGAAAACAAAACCAAAACTTTGTTGACGATTTTTTTTCGCATGTGTACCTAGCCATGTTGCGGTTTTGTATTTTGCTAGTTTGCTGATGTTGGATATTTGACCATCTTTCCCTTCTTCCTCACGGACACCGCTCTTGAATGATCGGAATGCATTGATATGTTGAAGTCCGGTGTTTGCATAGACCCGAAATGGTTGGTATTCAGGCCTAAAGGTTTGGGGTAATTGTGTATCTTTGTGTATTAGCCAATTCCTTCATTTGCTCAGACCGCCACAGTTCAGGTGCCCTGCTGAAACAGAATCCCGCAGACCCATCTTAGACCTCCATTATGCGTTATATTATTGAATGCATATGAATTATGGAGAGTACCGCTTTGAGCACGGAGAAGATGTGGGTCACACACAGTGTTCAACACACCAATTCTCTGGAAGCCTTAGGAATCCGTTTAACACGTAAGTCTTGTACGTGATAATGTCAGGCAGATCAGATGTAGAATGTAGGCTAGGCGGCTTCTCATTGCCTCTCATTCAAACCCACTGACCGGGAAACGGGGTTACTTCTTCACCTTTTTTTAAATCAAGTTTTAATTTCCTCCCCTAGCTGCATTTTCAGAAGACAGCCAGTTTGATCCTCATGATCTCCAAAAGAGCCCATCTGGAAAAGGGCAACCGTGCATTCTGTCGAGGACCAACCCCCTCTCTCTCTCTCTCTCTCTCTCTCTCTTTCTTTAAGTGGTCCTCCTTAAGCATGGCGTTTTGAATATTTAAAATCTTTAATTTATCACAAGGTTTCTCCAGTCCAACCTATGCACAACAAAGGTGAAACAAGCCAGCTGCCCAAAATCAGCAGCCGTGAGTTTACAGGAATAGTGAACTGGGGATATTAATAACTGGGCATATTAAATCAAAATGGTGCCTGGCATTAACCTTTGCGGTTTTAAATTGTGAAAAACTGAGCTTATTAAACGCATCTATGTCCAGGTCCCGGGTCCAGAGCAATGTCACTAACAGGAAAAAATGCTTGTGTGGCTAGCTGAGATTCAGAATTGCATCCTTAATGTGGTTTAAAGCAGGAAACCATCTGCATCTTACCATCTTAACATATTCATATTGGGGTTGACACAGACATCGACAGATATGGTCCGCTTATTGTAAATGCAAGCTGAAAAGATTTTTCCCTTTATCTGCTTTCATCAACAACTAGCAGATGTTGTGTTTCTTGTGGCTGTTTGCCAGTGTAAGAGAAGAGGCATTTAAACTGATTGCTTCTGTTATTAGTGGAAAAATAAGGCTCTTCCCTGTAAATAGTTTCTAGAATCCTCGTGTCTCACCCAGTGTGTTCTTCTGGCCTGTCATTCAGAAGGTAAAATTTAAGCGTCTTATATTTTCCAGATTATTCCTGGTTGCCATGGAGCACAAGGCCGCAGCATTGATTAATGGTATCAGAGGATTGTAATAGAAGGGATTAACCTATTTAAGTAACACCTGAAGCAAGAACCTTTTAATGTTTAAATATGACAAATGTGGGACCCGCGTTTGAAAGGTTCACGGTAGGCTTTGAATAATTTAAGGTTCTTTCTACATTTGAGTTAAATATCTGCGGAGTGGTTCCCTTGTTTAGGAATGGTGTTTCTTTAAAGTGTTACCGTTGGTTGAATTCAGACTTGAGCGTATGACATTTATCTGGTTGCATTTGTCCACGGAAATATCAAGCTTTGAACCTACACTCTGCCTGTTCGCTCGCTGTTGAAGAATCCGTGAATCATAACGTTATCCGAAATCTATAACACTTCTGATGCCCTTCATTAGGGGGGAAAACTGGAAAAATAAGCATTTACTTGAATGAGGCATGGCCGTGCAATCATTCTGAGACATGATTGTGCAGGGAAGTTACGTTCAAAGTATTAGACTTTTAAACACATCTGACCCTGATGGTTGTGCTGAGAGCAGAATTCAAAAGTAGATCAGAATCTAAATCCACAATAGCTTTAGTAACAACATTTTTTAACACTGAATACTCAATACATTCATATTAATATGTCTACTGAAGTAAAAATATTTAGCAGGAAACATGCACTGGAAGTGAGATTGCATTTGCATGTATTTATGTGGCGTGGCCTGCTCTCGTGGAGGGAATGGACACGTGTAACAAAAAAGAGAAAAAACCAAAAATGTCAGGAAAAAAGAGTCAGGAAAAAGAATATATAAATGAATATAAATATAAAAAAAATGTCCAAAAGAATATATATATTTTCACCCCAAACTATAATTTACAGAACAGTTGGTAAGGGTTGATAAAGGCCATCTCTCCTACACGAGAGGAGAGTAAATTAACGGCGGCCCCGTTTTTGTTGGCAGAGCCTTATCTTGCCTGAAACACGGGCAGACGGTAACGCTCTCCGGCTGTCTGGGGGAGATAATCCAGCCTGTCAGCTCATCCTGGGTGGTAGCGGAGAGAGAAACCGTTTCCCACCAGAACACTAACCTGACTGCTGCATGCTGGAGACACGCCCACTGATAACCGCTGGACTCCAACACCCATACCGCCCCTCAAAGCTAATTAGTCAATATGGGTCCGTTTGTCTGCTGCATGCTAATTCCGATGCCCCTAAAAGCTCTATAGTAGACCGTGTCCTCCCCGAGATTTTCTCCGAGATCCGGCCCGCGTCTCGGGACGATAAGGTTTGGGAGAAGAAGGTCAGGCCCGCAGTAGCTTGTCTCTGTAGCTCTGCTCAGGCTGAAAAAAAAAAAGTGAGTTTTGAAGTGTTCTACCCGTTTGAACATATGGTACCTGTTTATTAGAATTTCAGTTGACTGACAGTGGAATCCTCTTGAGAGGAAGGAACGGATTGGATTGAAACCGACACCGGTGAACTTTATCGGGTTTGCCGGCTCCCCTGGTGAATTCCGTGTCACCTTTTATCCTGTTGTGAAAGTGTTTGCTTCTGTTCGGTTAGGGTTACCATATTTGAATGTACAAAAAAGAGTACCTCCCAGGAGTGGGGGTTGGTGTATCTACAAACTCAAGGTGTATTAATATGTGTTTACAAACGTATATGCTGTGCACTAATAGTCTACAAGTGTTTTGTCCTCAACAATCGCTGTTGTTCAGGTATGACTGTACCCATTCTATGGGTCGACCCCTTGTCTGGGTTCTTGTCCGTGCACACGTCCCTGTAGACCCAACCTTCCTCAGCCATGGTTGATGACTCATCGAGTAGGCACGTGAGTCTTTTGGTCGGAAGTTGTACTGTACAGGTGCTGTCCGATTCCGTGACTCAGCCGTCAGGGGATTCCTTCCCTGGGTCCTCGGGCTTTGGGGCTAGGGAGAAATCTCGCTCTGCATTTGCATTGTGAGATGGAGCAGCCAAGAAGAACAGAACGGTCTTCAACAGTTCTGGGTGATGGTCCATTTCTGGTGTGCTAGCAAGCACGATTCCACATCACTCCAATTAGGCGTCTCTGCTCGGGGCAACACGCATGACACACGATTCCTCATCACGGACAGATTTATAGCAGGTAGAAGAAGGCTTGTTTAAGCCTGGATTTGGTCACTGGCAACCGCTTCCTTAAAATAGGAAACTGAATCTTCTCACCAGCAATGATAAGTGATCTATGTTCATTTTAAACATCAATCGTCATCATCGGTTAGGCTGCATGAAGAGGTCGGGGCAGGGCTAATTTCCTTCACGTTTAAACACAATCAGCTGTGTCTGCTTGAAGGAAGATTTGTAGTCCTTAGGTAGGCTGGTCCATTTAGTCTTACTGAATTCATGAGGGAACTGGGGTTGAGCGCCTCGGTGCCTCAGTGTTAATAGGTCCAGAGCCCTTAATGTTGCTTAATATACAACCGCAATGCGCCTACAACACCAGCTGCTGCCGGGCACACTACATTGTGGTTTTGTTAATTTGCCAGCTGTTTAGGCCTAAGTGTAGCATGACATCTGCCGAGTCATAATACAAGTTATACATAAATCTACAATCAAACAAATTCATTCCAAGTAATGGCATTTCTTTGGCATTTGCCCCCATGTGAAACCTGTTGCTGTATTTCCAAATTTGGCTTTAAATTTAAATAAAGCCGCATTTTCGGGAAATGAAATAATAAAGGGGTCGGACCAGCAACAAAACCGGACAGTATGGCTTTTCATTGTCAATACATACCGTATAACAGTAAAGAAAAGCTATATTTATACACTATAATAATATACACACACATGCATTTTCTCACCATTCAGTGAAAGGTGTTTGATTCAACAGCTCTGTAATTGCGTTTTTGAGGCATCAGCCCTGGGTTAATTGGTTAACAGTGGCCGTTGTGAATACGTACGTGAGTTCCTCACGCTGGGTCCGGGTCCGGGTCCGAGCGAGAGTCACTGTAGCCTGGTGATGGTTTGTGCTGGCTGATTGTGCTCTGGTCAGCAGCAGCAGCAGCAGCAGCAGCAGCAGCAGCAGCATCACACTGGCAGGCAGAGACACAGCAAGGGGGAATCACT
>JAOYSI010033550.1:0-30280 GCA_025775065.1 Hiodon alosoides
CCCCCCCCCCCCCCCCCCCCCCCCCCCCCCCCCCCCCCCCCCCCCCCCCCCCCCCCCCCCCAGCTCATTACTGGTGACTTGTAAAGTGGCACTGAAAAGCTTTTTCAGTTAAAATGCAAATTACGGCTGTTTGTTGCTGAGGATTTTGAAAAAGCCTGGAGGGCATTGCAAAGTCAAAGCTGAAGACGTGGCTGATGCAGTAGTCGTGTCAAGTATCTTTGGTATGTTTTTAATTTTCTTAGGGTTTGACTTTGCTAATGGAGCGTTTTCCCAGAAGAGCGTAAAAAAATCCATGCGCAGCATCTCCTTCGACAAAAATCTGGGAAACTTCTAACAAGGACCAGTCCGTTTTGAGCCCACCTCCAACATCCTCTGACTCAGTTTCCTTTCAGTAGCGTTATAAATACGATAGCTATTTTTTTTGTGTCATGCTATCACCATCTGAAACGCACACTAGCTCTACGCTAGCAACTAGCTCAAAAATACTAATATACATATAAGTACCATCATTACTTCAAACACATACATTGTTAGATCCTCATGGAGAAGTTTTTAAGTGACTGTAGTTATCTGGACAAGGTCTGTGGGGATGAAATCCTGTTGCCTGGGTGCTTTTGGCCCAACGCTCCGGGCAACGTGACGGTGAGCTGGCTAGTCTGTCTGCACGCCACTCACTGGCAAAGGTGGCGGAGTCACTGTGTTTCAGCAACCGCAACCACAACAGAAACCACAACCACAACAGAAACTACAACCGCAACCACAACAGAAACCACAACCGCAACAACATAAGCAACCACAACCACAACAGAAACCACAACCACAATAGTAACCGCAACCACAACCACAACAGAAACCACAACCACAACAGAAACCACAACCACAACAGAAACCACAACAGAAACCACAACAGAAACCACAACCACAATAGTAACCACAACCACAACAGAAACCACAACAGAAACCACAAGCACAACAGCAACAGTAACGAACGCAGCTTGTTGTGGGCCCGCTGTGTAGAGCAGGACAAAATGACTTATTTTACTGACAGAACACCTTACAATTTACTTACTATTTAAAACAAGGTTTATTTAGAAAGACGGGCAAAGGTAAGACAGGCAATTGTAAGGTAAGTTCATAGCTTTCATTATGTTTGGAACGTCAGTAGTTGCTTGCAATGCTAAAGCAAACCGGGGGGCTTTCACAGTCATGTGTGAATCAGAGTCCACAGACAGAAGGACTTTTTTCTCATGTGTTGTCTATTAGACTTGTAATTTCCCCTGGAGCCCCTCGCACAGCCGGCAGTGGAACGGTCAGACCTCAGACATGGTGGGGGCTGCTGCCCGGAAAGCCTGGCTCTGCGCCTGCTTGAACCTCCGAAACCAAACGCACAATTTCCATCTGACGAGCATTTTAAGTGCAGGATACTTTACTAGAAGCAACCCTGTTGTTTGTGTATATCCCCCTTTGTAATGTAGCTGTGGAATTACAAGAACGTTAGGTCCAGTTTATAACGTCTTTAAACCAACCTTGAGAAAAAAGTCTTCCTGATTATTGAAAGTTCATTTAAAAGGCATAATAAAGACTATTTAAGAGATATTTTTTATTGAGATATAGTTTTTATTTTAACCCTGTTCTCTCACTATTGGTTAGCCCCTTTTGTTTTAGGTGAAATTAAGTCGACAACGGGGGCCTCCTGTTTATTTATTTCCAAAACAGCTGGCTTCAGACCATCAGACCATCCACTGCCCATTTTCACAGCTGACGTGTGTGAGACCTCTGACCCCTTACCTTCTCGCCCAGCGGTCTTTTGGCCCCTCCTGTTCCCCGCTTTCCTAATTAGAGCGCAAGCCAGGCAGGCTTATTCATCTCCCCCGCTGCCTGATCATGGGCCGTTGGCCGTTGGGAGACTAGACCACTGATTGCGGTCACGAGGGACGTTGGTTGGGGGCAATTACAAGCCTGTCTCCATCGTCTGCCTCCCATCCTCGGGGGTTCATGTGATACCAGGCGTGCAGATGGAGTGCTCATTGGTGAAAGGCTGACATTCAATTTCTGCAGTATTATTTAAAAAATCACCGCACAGAAAACAAAATGGAAGACTGATTATGTTTTTACTCAAATGTCTTTCATTTGTCAAGTCTGTTGGGAAGGTTGTTGTTTTACACTTTGGATCTATCACCAATGGATGTAGCGTTCATTTGTATAGGTTATATAGGTCATATTTTCAATTTGTAGCCACTAATCAAAAATTCCTCAAAAATGTTATTAATTTACTGGAATGGCGAGTTACCTGGCATGCGTTTCATATTTAAACTTTCACAAATAATTGTTAAAGTGCTGTCATATAAACATACCGCAATATCTCTAAACCTGTGAGATCTATTCTCATTGGTTTCAGTGTCACAGTTCTATGGCTTGTTTTAAGGCCTCTGTTGCTGTATGGATGTGTGGAGGGTACATGGAGAATTTTTTTCTGCTTGTTTAGTTAAAGTGAAGAACATCTTTTCAAGATGTAATTTTTTACCAGGATGGTAGCCCTTCAAAATCAAAGTTAAAAATTGTGGAATATAAATTTTATAGCATAAAAAGTAACAGTAACTTAATGAAAAATTAAATCAGTTCATTTAAAAAAGGTAAACAAAAGAACTGCCTTTGGAATCCAGTGGGGTGACCTGCGCCCTCTCTCCTTTTCCCAGGTCGCACTGGTCGGTACACGCTGATCGAAAAATGGAGGGAGACAGAGCGGCACCTGGCGCCCCACGAGAACCCCGTCGTCTCGCTGAATAAGTGGGGCCAGTATGCCAGCGACGTTCAGCTGATCCTGAAGCGCACGGGCCCCTCCCTGAGCGAGCGCCCCACCTCCGATGGAATGGCCCGCGTCCCAGAGCGCGGCCTGTACCGCCAGAGCCTGCCGCCCCTGGCCAAGCTCCGCCCAGCCGCCGACCGCTCCCTCAGGCGCAAGGAGCCCAAGCGCAAGTCCCTCACCTTCACAGGCGGGGCCAAAGGGCTGATGGACATCTTTGGCAAGGGTCGGGAGGCGGAGGCCAAGCAGCGGGCCCTGAACGGCGGCGGTGCCGTGGTGCTGGCCCCACGGGCCGGCTCGGCCGAGGGCCTGGCCCGGCTGGTACAGCTGCAGAGGGAGAAGCTGCAGCTGCTGGAGCAGAGGCTGGAGGCCGGCGAGGGGGAGCTGCAGGCCTGGGCGGAGAGGGGTGCCGGAGCGGGTGGTGTCGGCGGCGGCCTGGAGGAGGAGCTCCTCCGGCTGGAGCAGCGCGTGCGCAAGAACGAGGTGGAGATGGAGGAGGAGGAGTTCTGGGAGAACGAGCTGCAGATCGAGCAGGAGAACGAGAAGCAGCTGAAGGAGCAGCTGCAGGACCTGCGCAGACGCATCCAGGACTGCGAGGCCCGGCTGGCCGACTACCTGGCCCGTGTCCAGAGCATGGAGGCCAGCATGGAGGCAGAGCGCCTGCAGCAGGAGATGCAGGAGACCCAGCAGGTCAACGAAGAGGAGCTGCAGGCCAAGATACTGAAGGTGAAGGCGGATCTGGAACTGCAGACCCAGCAGACCGCCAGGCTGGAAAGCAGCTGCCGTGCCGTGGAGCGGTCGCTGGGCCAATCCAGTCGGCGGATACAGGTAAGTGTCTGAAACGCCATCCTGGGCCAAGCTCCGGTGAGGTCTGCCTCACAGAAAAGTTCTGAGGGCTCTAGAATGCAGTTTGAGGAACTGTGTTGCAGTGATAGGTGAACTAACATCACATGACCCCAGTGTGGCCTGTTTAACAAGACAGGGACAGTTTGAGCTATATAGCTGGCGGTTCTGTTCATTATTTGCTCAATCACATTCAGAGCCGTTGCCATTGCCAAGGCAAGGGAGTAAGAAAGGGATTTGTTTTAGGACAGGCAAATACTAGGCAGCCATTCAGCCCCCTTGGTCTTACTCCTCGGTCAGACAAATGAATATTGGAACCTGATAGCAGCACACATAATCAGAAAGTGACAATTGAAGGCTCTGAAAGTAAGCCTTCGGCAAATGTTCGACATTTGCAAAAGAAATGCTCAGGGTCAAACGTCTGCTTATGGAGGCCAGTCGTTAGACTTTTAGATCTCTCATTTTACAGGGTATAGAGGCAGTCTGTTGGAAACAGCCACAGGGAGTAGAAGCTGGACATATTTTGACAGATAGCTCGGGTGGGTGAAAAACAAGAAGGCTCCAGTGTACAGGATTAACGGGGGATTGGTTCATATAAGAGAAAACTCTGTCCCGCCTCTCCTTACGTTTCAGCATTTTTCAGGAAACCGTATACTCTCTCTGGCTTTCAATTTAACAGGAGACAAGTTCTGCCAATATATGAATGATTTTTAATAATTCAGAACCAGAAATGGATCAAAGTACTGCTACATCAGTATCATACTCCTGGAAAAGTACGAAAACTGCAGTTACTCATTTTCTGATTTCCTCGGCAAGATGCTGTCCTGTTCCTGCACTCTTAATTGGCCCAATGTCAACTGCTTAAACCCCGTGGGGCATGGTCGGTTGATGCCATGCAAATGGGTTAATATTTAACTTTGTCTCGTGAGCCGTTGCGAGGGTCGCCATGCCAACAGGACTGTTTTTGGTTTTGTCTGAAGGAGAAGGAACAGGAGCTGGAGCAGTTGACCAAGGAGCTGAGGCAGGTCAATCTGCAACAGTTCATCCAGCAGACCGGCACCAAGGTCACCGTGCTGCCCGCTGAGCCCAGCGAGGAGGAGGCGGTCCTCACTGGGGCCTGCACTGGTGAGACCTACACCTGCACCTGCACTTACTCCTACTCCTACACTCACACATATATACCTGCACACACATACACCTAGGCATACGGAGTCACACAGGTGTACCTACCCACACGCAAACACACACGTTTACCTGCACACACACACTCACACGGGTCCACACCTACAAACACGCACGTACACATGTAGGATGTGAATGAGAAAAAGGAGAAAAGCACATTTATGGAATTCTACGTTGGTAAACCAATAATGCATGAATTATAAGGGAAAGAGATTTCTCCGTTTCTGATTTCCCCACTGAACGTATTACTCAGCCGATCCAGCTGCTTCCACACTGCTGCAGAAGCGCCACTGCTGGTCTCCATGGCAGCAGCTGCCTAGAGACTACAGGGCTGCGGGCTGTCACTCTGACAAACTCCGTCACTCTGACAAACTCCGTCACTCTGACAAACCCAGTTACTCTGACAAACCCTGTCACTCTGACAAACCCCGTCACTCTGACAAACCCCGTCACTCTGACAAACCCAGTTACTCTGACATCTCCCGTCACTCTGACAAACCCAGTCACTCTGACATCTCCCGTCACTCTGACAAACTCCGTCACTCTGACAAACCCAGTCACTCTGACAAACCCAGTTACTCTGACATCTCCCGTCACTCTGACATCTCCCGTCACTCTGACAAACCCCGTCCCTCTGACAAACCCCGTCACCCTGACATCTCCCGTCACTCTGACATCTCCCGTCACTCTGACAAACCCCGTCACTCGGACATCTCCCATCACTCTGACAAACCCCATCACTCATGCTGCAGGGCTGTGAGTTTATCTCCTTGGACATTGGAAGCTTTTTCTCTGCACACGTTTGCACCCTCCACATTTTCAGGATCTATAGCTTTTCAAATTTGGGTGTTCCAAAAAAGGCTCGTTAGTGACATCTAGTGGCCTGCCTGAGTACGACATTTCAGTTTTACTTGGTTGCGTCATTTGTGTAGTCAGAGCCACTTGTTTAATTATGTTTTGGGAACTCTTAAATATGTTTAATCTTTCAGCATTTACTCATTTTATGTATTTCCAATTTCAGTGTGTGTGTGTCTTCATTTAATTTGCTAAGTTTCAGCTATATTTCTGTTTTTTTTCCTAAGGAGTATTCCCTTTTCTAAAAGGGAAATTTACGTCAAAGGTACTTCAAACTAAAATCCAAAAATTTCAATCACCTAGTTAAACTTAATACATTCAACAGCTAAATTAAAAAGATTTTAAAATCGTTTTATCTTCAGAATATTTACCGATTCTATGTCCTTTGGGAGTGATCAAACTTGGGCACTGAACCAGTCATCCGATCTCTTGTGAGACACCACGTAATTAAGAACGGTGATGCGCGTAATTGAGATTACATTCAAATGTTATTTACCATCAACCCAGTAATAATAAACGCAACCTTAAAGCGATCTGAAGAATAAATAACCTGTTGATTAATGCTCTGGCCAATAACTTAAAAATGAGTTGTGAGTGTGTGGGACACTGGATTTTATGTTGCGTCACTTATGCCAACAGAGACCTCTCGTCCTCTGCTTGATACCACTGAAGCCCACTGTAAGGGCAATTAAAGACAAACCACCCTTTATAAATGTAAACTTATAGCTACCATAGAAGTGGAGGGTTTGGAAATGGAAGATAAGAATTGCTTTTGACTGATTAACTCCACATCTATTGTGGACTAAACTCTTAACCCCCCCACAGATATTGGTTCCCTGTCTGGCTCTCTGAAGCGGCCCGGGTCTTCTCGCCAGCTGCCCAGTAACCTGCGGGTCCTGCAGAACTCGCTCTCCTCGGGCTTCAACCCCGAGGGCATCTACGTCTGATCAATGCCAAGGGGGCAGGGCGTGGCTGTCAATCGTCTGGCAGGTTACCTCCGTAGCTGCATGAGTTTCAGAGCAAGGCGGAGCGGGGCGGGGCGGGGTGGGGTGGGGTGGGGTGGAGCTAACCCAAAGTGGCCTGAGTGACTGGGATGTCCCCCAGCGGCGATGGTTTGGTTGAAAAATGCAGATTGAGAATCACTTTCACGGTGTGCGAGATGACCCCACATGTGTCACCCGGCTGGAGTGAGGACACGTAAACCAAATCTTTCTAAGCTTCCAATGACACAGTGGAGCCACGTGTCTCTCGAAACTATCGAACATAATAGCTATTATTGCTTCCAGTATTACTTTTGTTGACCTTCAATAAAAGCCTTTTGTATTCGTTTTTTGCCAGTGATGTGCTTGGCTCATCTCGAGATCCACGTAGCCCCCACTATTGTTGTATTTTATTGCATAGTGGATGTTAATGAACTCTAAAACATTAGCCTGTATAGACTTTCTGACTGGGAAATTCATCAGTGGCTAAAAGCTAGTTAGAATGGTAAAATGAATGCTTTTAATTGTACGTGGTAACACATCACAGTTCAGGAAAGCACGACTGTCCATTTGCTGACTACTTGGCGCGCGAGTGCCCGCCTGCATTCCTGATGCAAGTCAACACGTCGTTCCTCTTGACAACCCAATGTGTCCTGATGCACATTGGGTTGTCATCAACCGGGAACTTACCAGTGCTTTGACACTTCTAGGCCTAAGCCAATAGGGACAGCCTTCTGAAGCCAGTGAAGAAACTTACTATGCCATACCTCCAGTTTCTTTTGAGCTGGAGCGTGAACTTAGTGACTATAACATCACAATAGCACCTGATGCCCTGAGGAGTCTGTCTCCTATAGTGGGGAGAATTGGCTAAGCAATACACAAAAGTTGCATTAATAAAGCATCACTCCTTGTAATCCATATATATTTTTGGGTAATGCACTCACTCAGTGTAAGCTGAGAAATGCTATGGTCAGACCTATGAAGGGTTTCACACTCTTACTTTTTACAGATGTTATTATTATTTTTAATACTTGAATGTTTTTATTTTTTGCCTGACGTTTTTATTTTAGTTTTTCATGAATGCCATCCATGGTCACAAAGCCCTGCTCTAAAAGCATGCAGTTTAGCCATAGTCTTTGGTCACACGAGATCATGGGAAACTTTGCGATGCAATGCGGTGCCCTCGTATTGTTAAAGGACCCGTGACAGAACAAATGGGTAGTTTATAAATGATCACACCGACGGCACTGCATGCTCTCATGCATAGACCACTTATAAGTGTCGTATCAAGTTCTGGAAAAATCGACCTGTACTACAGACGCCCAACATCCCCTACAAAATTCGAAAGGCCTCTCTGCATATAACTGTTCCAGGATCAGTACTCCTTACTGCCGTCCCTCTGATCTGGAATGCTCGTCACTCTGACTGCACTGGGAGTCCCCTTTTTCATGAAGTCATAGTCTGCATCGATGAATTTTATAGTCTGCAAGGCCCACACACAGATACGCAGTAGGTCAAAGGGCAAATTAATCCAAGGAATTGAAAACTGCATAGTAACTGGAAGTTAGTGGAAGGAGAGGTAGGTCTTTGTAACATTGCAGAAGGGCACAAAGGTGGCTTCCTGTGAAAACACATCTGACGTTCGTTGTATAAAAAGGACGTTTCAGAGTTTCTGTACGGTGGATTCTGGTGAAGAGGAGTCCGCGGAGACACTGTGGATATTTGGACGTGGCATGAGTTCTCGACTTGGTTATGTTTGGATTTCCTGTTATCCCACGTAAACAGTGATGAATAATAAAAGGCCCAGAGAGAAAAGAAAACCCGATCACTGGCTTGCTGCCCTGACCTTTACGCATTTCTGACGTTCGCTCAGAACAGGAAGGAAAAATTTACATTAGATACATGGCTGTTGTCCAACCTTCATTTGTCAGTCAGATGTGACTGAAAGCACGCGTGTAAATAATGACAAAATAATATTGACAGTGTTCAGAATATTTTTCAAAGACGCGTTAAATAGTACAAAATGCTCTTCAGATCATATAAATTTTAACTTTCTTATGCTGCCAACCTTGAAAAAGGTTTGGAACTGAACCTGAAATTTTTGTGGTTTTTTTGAAAAAGTCTGAAAATATGAACTGTTATGGTTTGTATGAAAGTGCTGCTTTGCGCTGTTAAAAGTGCATTATATACAATGTATAGTTTAATAAACAATACTTTTTTAATGGTGTAGCTTGTATTGCTAACAAAAAGAGGCACTACTTATGTGTATCAATACAATAATAGTGTGAAAACCCATTTAGTGGACTGGGAGCTTTGGAAAAAAAAAAGAATAGGAAACACAGGCGTTTGGTCTTTAATCATCATTATTACTTTTTGCTTGTTATTTACCTAATGTTTGCCCAGATCTCAGCCCTTTTCTTAAACACTTCTTCAACCAAAGAACACGCAATCTGTGGGCTCAAAGATGTCAAAACGTCTACCTGAGCATCCGGAAACACCCCCAGGCCTCCAGGGCATTGGGACAATATTGTCGCAATAATCCTCTCTTTCCACAGTCACGCAGATGGTTTGTGTGATTTACATTTCCACAAGCAGAGCAGTTCTGCAGCATTGTGAAGTGATACACAAAAGCTTCCTGTCAAACACTTATTGTGGATGCATCAGATTTTTTTCTCCACTCATTTGCAGTTTAGAAAAATTTAACCATATGTGGCTGTCCTCCTGATCGACCTGTAATTTTCTGATGATGTACTATGAAACCGGTAATAAAATCAACCGTTGTTAAAATTTGGGACTTCTCTTTTGTCTCTTGGAAAAATTGTTTTCATTTTGATTGGGCAGTAATTGCTTTATTTCCAATTATTAACCTTCCATAAACATGGGTTGGGACGAAATCATAACTTTGGAAATCCTGCAATTCCACTGTGCAAAAATGTATTTAATAGCATTGCTTTATTTTTCATAAGACCTTACAACCAAAAAAAAAAAAAAAAAAAAAAGCAATTAAATACAAGTTTATTAAATGCAATTAGTGATTAGTGTCAAAGTTTTGATTTGGCCCCAGCCAAGGTTCTTTCTTTTCGCACTTTTGTAGAACTATATTTTGTACACTAGATGGCGCCAACGTTTCGTTTATCCACAGCAAAAAACAATTTCTCATCACGTGCATAAGAGCAGAAGGTATATTAAAAATATTTAATTTTGGTAACAAATACAATACTTGAAGACATGAACAAATTTTCCAACAGAAAACTCACACAAAACACACAAATCGTTGTACCCACATATACTGTAAGTGGGTACAAAGATATATATATATATTTTTTTTTTTTTTTAAAGAAATGGAAGTTAGCCAGCCAAATCAACACCTTATGAACAGCCGAGAGCATTCGTGAATATTCCTAGATGCCAGACTCCTGCATCAGGTTCACGTGTTACACATCATGCAACCCACAAGGCGTTATTACACCTGATTCCAATAAAATATATTTGTAATTAAAATACACTCAACATGTACATGCCCGCAACATGAACTAAATGTGCACACTTGCATATGGCAATACTCGCACACTGGTAGGGTTAAGACTGTGTACTTCTGTCATTTGGGTTTTTGATTCTGCTTACCTTTCCCTCTAATACCCCGTGCACCCGCCTTGTTGATGGGAGGCTGCGTGTCTGCCGCCTGTAGATGCACGTGACAATCCTGCGGTCCGTTAACTGCTGAAAACGACGCGGAGAACCTCAAAAAAAGATATAGGTTACGTTTTTATAACTTCGTATTAGTTTTTTTTTATTATTATTTATTTAAGAGTGGCAATGTTGAGATACAAGTAGCGAAAACAGCAGGTGAATATATTCACGTAGTACGGTAGGGGGTATAACTTTCAAAATATATTTGAAAATAATATATTTAAATGTATGAATTGTAATAAGATGTCGAACATATTTTGAATCTACGGAGCTGTGTTTGAAAAAGAAAATGGAAAAAAAAACGCTCTTCTTTTCTCATAAACATCAGCAGCAGAGAGCTTTGTCTTGGCAAAACTCCAGAAGGGCACACTGCTCACTGTGTTTCAAAACCATCTGACCCTTGCTTCACCCAAATCTCTGTAGCAAGGAGAAGACACTTCCAGCTTTCCCCAATCACATGACCAGGGATTAAACCAATGTTTAGGTGATTTCATAGAGGAAGCCATTTGCCTTTTTTTCCCTTCCAAGGAGCTTCTCCTGATTGATCTCCTTTCACCCCAGGAGAATGTCACTATGTTTCAGGGTCTATTTGATTGACAGGGTCAGTTAACATGGCTAACTGTGAGACGTGAGAATGCTAGTCATAATATTACATTTCATCATCGCATTCGAACAACTCAAAATGAAACACAAAAGAGGATTATCTGAAGATCGTCTGGCCCTGAAGGTGCATATAGTGTTTTGAGGAACAGAAGGGATCACAGCCACCTTTAATAAAATGCTTCTGCTCAGCTCTGACCGTGACTTCAGGAAGGTGCACTACGCTCTCACGGCTTCGTGAGACGGACACGTTTCTTTCCGTTCATGGGGAAGAGAGACGACTGCCATCCCACCATTTCTTAAAAAACGCAACACAGAGCAAGCTGTCACAGCTTGACCCACGGTGGTCGGCTGACCCGATGCAGTTGTTTAGATGGGGGAGGGAAGGGTAGCAGAACTAGTCGAACGGTAGTATACCTTTTCGATACAGTCCCCAACCGGGCCACAGGATATGGCTTAGGATATGCAAATGTAAACTCATAAATAATGAAACTAGACACTAGTTTTCTTGCCTATATTTATTTGGTAATGTTTTTTTTTTAATAAGTTAGGACGGTTTATGCCTAAAGCACTTAAAAAAAGTGCAACAATTGGCCAGTTAAATTCTTTAAAAATGCTTAGATATAATCTACAACAATGACATCTGACATATATTTCATTGTATATTCACAGACTATTTACACAAACAAGCCAGTTTTAAGCGATAAGACAATCAAAGTAATGCAGCGCTTTTGAGGCAACAGCAAAAACAGCAGCACGAAATACAAAAAATACGGATATTTACATAATATATTTGTCAGTCTCCTCGCCTACAGAGCATCTTTATAAAACACTTACATGGTGCTACAGGTAGTCCACAGCAACCTATATAAATGACCTCATTTAAGAAGAACTTTCTCTGATGAAAATGTTCAAATTTTTATATAACCAAAATAGGGCATAGAACATTAACGAAATTTGCAAGAGAAGTCTTTTTTCCTTTAATACTTGAACATGTATGTTTTTGTGGCTGAGTGCACCCACGTGGAAAAACATGACACTGGCTACATGGGACAATGAGAACATTCGAAGTTGGAGCTTTCGTGATAATATTCCCAACGGTGAAAGAATCATACTGATAAAGAAACATGCTTTTACAGTGCACACAAAAATATGCACCACCTAGACGGAGTAAACATTCTGTGAAGCCTGACAATCTCAAAAACAAACGTGAACATCAGGGAGTTTTAATGCGAGAATGTAGAAATAATATGTGGGTTTGCCGGTACTTTCTTCCGTCAAATGTTCTTAGTTCAAATATGCAGTACACCACCGATTACATACATCACCCATGCTTAACACGTTGAGTCTACAGTGTTGCTGTATATCAATGAAATTTCACCAGTATCATATTCTTACACATGAACACATACACGTGAACTAAATTGGGTTTACAGGTCTTCATTTGTCATTACTGAATATGAATTTGAACTATAACCAAAGAAAGGTAGGCCGTGTATAAGAAGGGGGATAAGATCATCTTTAAATGTCCTGGACAAGTGCACTTTACCTTGCAAAGAGTAAACACCTGGAATCACATTATTTTAAATGTATAGTTCTATGTTCCAAAGAAGATTTATTACATTCAACATCAAAATTCCACTAAGGTCCCAATACACCTCGTTTCCAAGGTACTAGCCACGTGACATCATTTACTTTGAAGAGGTCCACAAGGGATGCTTAAATGAAAAACACATTCTTTATGAAAATACATCCTCTGGTCAAAGCATTCTTGGAAACATGAATTATATTAATAGTAATGATTTGCGTAGAAGTGCAAACCTAAGAAACACGAGACTATCTATAAAATATCACACTAAAACGAAAAGCCTTATAAAAAAAAGTGAGCGGTCTTAAATAGAAGCTCACAAATTACTTCCAAGTTCCAAAAATAAACTAATATCGTGTTCTCTTCGCCGCTTGAAATTAACAAAAGCACACGACGAAATGCAAATATTTATCGCAGAACTACATATGGACAGTCTCCTCATTTTCGGTCACTGGGGACACGTTGCCAGGGCTTCTATTGTCCAAACTTTGATCGTTTTCCGCAGCTGAAGACAACTCCGCCTCGTTTGACGAATCAAAATCTGGGCACAATGTGTCGCTATTTTGGGGGAGAGCTGCAGACCCATAGCTTTTGTCAGGCGAGAGCGCCGACAAGCCGGGGAAAACCGCTGCAGCAGCCGCCGCCGCAGCTTGTGCGGAGAGTCCAGAATAAAGCAATGGGAATGGATTCGTCACCGCTGCCGTGGCCCCGAAAAAATATTTATCTAAATTTGACTTATCGAACAAAGGCATGTAAGACGCGGCTGCCGATGGGTTAATGAAGTAGAAAGGCATGCACAAAGGCGCTTGCTGTCCGAACGGGAGACCACCGAGTCCCATTAGCGAGTTTAAAAAAGCCATGTCAGGTCTATTGGTGGATTCTGGGTTAACCATTGAAATGCCAGTGGGGTCCATTTTTGTTTTCTTGGCAGGAGGATCATCCCCAAACTCCTGCTTAATTCTGACAGGTTTCGGTCCCTGTAACGTTCCAGCGTTACACTCTTGGTCAAATTTCCCTTCGTATTTTTCCGCTTCGCCGCCGTATCCACTGTCGGTATCCGTGTCGTTTTCATTTACCTCCCCAATGCGAGTCCTCTGAATGACGGGAACACAGTTATTTTGGGCGTCCACCTTTTGACGGTTGTGGTCTTGCACGGCGGCAGTGGTTTTGCCAGCTGATAGTTGGTGCGACAGAAGTTGGGTGCCGGGTAAGAACTGTGCGGAAACTTTGTGCAAATGTTGGATGAGCTGCGTGCACCTCTGCTCTCTAGCAGTCCAGTTCTCGAATCTGTTGAGGTACTGCAGAACTTCCTTCGCACACGTTTGAAAGCCCGAATAGAAAGCATCTAAATCGGTCTGAATGGAGGATTTCACAGATCGATCTCCTACGAAAAATGCACAGAACAGTTAACACGCGATGGCTTCCGAACATTTGCTTTATACCTCAGCGCCAAATGAACTTCTAAATTAAATCTTAAATGTATAAACCAAATGTATAAACCAAACTTATAAACGTTTTTGTTGCGAGAGCTGCGTTCACGCCAACTTTGCTCTGTGCAGCTCAGTCTAAATTCAGTGTTATGCAACTCACCACTCTGCAAGGCAATTATCTTCTGGTGCTGTTGTTCAGTGACAGCGGTTAAAGCGTTTAAGTGCTTTAAAGTTAACTCAAGAACGACAGCCTTCTCCAGATGTCCAAGCGTCTAACGGGAAAAAAACCCCAATCAGAGTTACGAACAGAATATATTTAGGTGCACATTATAAAATAAATACTTTAATTAAATAGATGTGTTCGATGTGGTATTTTTTCATTAAATAACCATCAAAAAACAGAAGTAACTTACCGTCAGTTTCAGATGTTCGGGCAACAGATCTTTCAGTTGTCCGATACATTCATTAATTCTGTCGCGCCGTTTCTTTTCTATCAATCTGTGTGGTAATTTGTAGGCTTCCTGTCGGCAAGTAGGATAGGAAATCGACGTTACACCGATACGTTAAAAGCCCATACAGCTGACATAACCATGCAGTTAGATTCTGAAAATCATAATCAAGTCAAAGGGGCAACTCATTTTTAACCTGACAAAACTTGTGAATACCTTGCTTTCCTCCCGTTTCATTCCTCTTTTCGATTTGCACATGTACAGGGACGAATATTCAACCCTGTAAGGAAAAAGTTCACTCGTTAGATTATTTTATACCCAAGAACTAAAATAAATCTAACATTAAATATAAATAATAATCGTGCTTACCCAAGAAAATTTGCGTGATCCAGTAAATGGCCGTCCTGCAGACGTGGTATTCTCTCGTCCATAACTTTTCTGTTGTCGTTGTCTAAAGTGTATTTTTATTCCAAGGCAATGAGGGATGAGGGAGACCTCGCAATGTGGATGTACATCCAGTAGCGATGCACTTTTGAATGGTAACCAGTTTCCTCCGCTGCCACTTTGCAACCAGTTCGTGTGTAACCAGAGCGCACGCGCGCCTCCAACGGAACAGCTCCCGACTCACGTGTGAAATGCCGCAACTCGCAGATCTGTAATTACGGGCCGATTAAATCCTATATTGTTCAGTATTTCACTATTCACTATCACTATTTTTCTAGCTGTCCGTAATATTTATTTACTTAATAATATACGGTCCACTAAATTGCTTTAAAAAAAAACAACAACAATATAATTGTGATAAAAGTTTCGACGAAGTCGTACGATGACGGTGCACCTCTTTCTCTGCAAAGACCACATGGACACCAATGTGCTTGGCGTAAGAACAGTCGGTTTCTTTTTGATATGCAGCTTTTTATTCGCTGTCTCGGGGACAAGTTACTCCTCCGGAACCCCTCCCCGACTGGTCCATGCTAGTCTGCCCACGGGGTATTCACAGTAACCATAGCAGCATGAAGTATTAAAGGAACACATTCCGTACAGCGTTAGCAAATATAGGAAGCGCTTATTCATATATTTGCCACGGGGTCGTCTTTGTCCAATTGTTTTGTTTTTTTAAGGATCTAATTTTACGTCAGCAGCCTGAAAAGGTAACTGGAAAACACTGAACTGGAAGCTGGTCAGGGATGCAGAGAACACATGCGATCCGATCTTTACATGCGATTTGATTTATAAATCAAATTTAGAAAATGATATGCGCTTATTGCAGAAACAGGTAACCACAGGTGGCACCTGTACTAATGCATAGAATATTGCATAGAAATGTTTGTCTCAAATAATTTTAAGGCAAAATAAACGTCTCAAATCTTCCTTTGTTGCCAATAATTCCTTTTTGATGACCTCTAATATGATTTTTCATGTTCCAATGCTATATTTAAAGATCATTTTCATGAGCCACTGGTGTGTAATGGTTGGGCTTTACAGCTTTAAACATGTCATATCCCAGTACTGTCTTTATCTGGCTCTCGCTGAGTTTCTAGTATTATGTCTCAGGACAGACAACTGGACAGGACAACCTGTCGCCTACATCCAAGGTGACACATTACTGTTTCAGCAATGGCATGGTACAAACGCCCCTGCATAATAATAAAAAAAACTGCAGTACGTTAACCACCTATTCAATGCAAATATTAACTGTTCGTAGTCACAATATTAATAGTATGTCGTACAATGATTACGGTCATTGTATTAACGGTAAGTATAATTTTATAGTAGTTTATGATCATCTTATAATGTATTGGCCAACAAAAGTGTTTAGACCTCAAGTTGACGTCGAAATGTGTCCCTACTCTCTTAAATTCACCACAGCCCACCACCATCACGAGTGTATTCACTACACTGCCCACCCTCTTCCCACACAGGGGTCTCGTTCTAGCGGCTGCCAAAATGTCAATGGGCCCCCCTCCACACCCACAACAACCGAATCCCCATGGTCCATCATTTTGGAGAGGCCACTCAAGTCACATGCCACCATGAATGGTATGTCTTTTGTAAACATGTCTTATCTCGTAAAATTGTTGGGATATGAAACAAAAATGTTTGATCAACAGCCAACTTGTGGAGTTGGCGGCACAAATTAGCCCATGAGCATGCTTGGATGTCTGTACAAAACAAAGTCCAAACACTGTACAAACACAGATTTAATATTCTTGACTGGTCAGCAGAAAGCAATATAAAAGGTTTTTTTTAGAATCACACTTTGTTTTCAAATGGATTTATTTATTAAATATTTATATATTAATCAATGCCTGTAAATTACTTTGTTCTTTGTCGCAAGTTCTTTTCTTCTTTGAGTTTTAAACTTTAAAACAAACTAGACTAACGCTACAATAAAAATAAAATTAGATTAAATACATTCAGTAGGTTGTCAAAGTTTTCATTTGGTCCCATCCTAGTTGCCCAGTGGGGTTTATGTCAAACAAACTTTAGAACTGCAAAGTTTTATTTCTGAAAAAGTTTATTTTACTTTTTTATGCGAGCCTGTACTACAGGACTGTTTTCTGCAAAGTAAATTAATGGCTTAATTCCTTGAAGGATCATCATTATTCGGACTTATATATCATATATCATAAGAACTTACAACTTACAAAGTATTAATTCTTTTAGGCAAATTTACATTTATAAAAATCTTTAATTTTCATACGTTACATAGGCAGTGTTAATTGCAGACTGTGCCACGTCCGACATATTGCCATGAGAAAAATCATTTTGTTTGCGGCGAGGTATTTATATACTAAGAGGGGCAATTAAAGTACTTTATATAGCTGCTTGTTTAATGATTACAGGCATGTGACCACCACTGTGCCTTCCAACAGCTGCCATATGAGTCCTTTATATTAAAATAGTGAACTAAGCAAGTAATCTCTTTGTGCATTTAATATGATTTTCATGACCATTGGATATTTATCTGACAAAGTGTGGTTAAGACCAACAGAAAATGTAGGTATTGTTGCTCATGGCAATAGAGGTAAACACTGTGATGCCTGTCTTGGTCTGTATGTCCACAGGCAATTTCCAAAGGAATGGCATAATGGTCACAGACATGTAAAGCGTCTTTTATTAGATTATCCATGTCATCACATGAGCCACATTTGAAGCGTTTATATTCCGGTTCCATGCAAAACCGAAGTCCCACTAAGCCAAGCTCAAACTATTAAAGGAATCGACCATGCGGCAAAAAAAAAAAAAAGAGGAAAGCTATTAATTGTCAGAAATCACACGCTTGTTCATCCAATTTCTGTCAGATTAAGCCCCCTTTTCATTGCAGTCTCATGACCGCAATCTTGCTCTGCCCCTCCTCCTCCAACCCTCCCTTTTCATCCTGTGGCTCTTGATGTAATAACAAGGGTCCCATAATAATTATTGCAGTAGAAGGTAAGTGAACGTTGTTTCTTTAAAGTGGTCCAAATAATGAGGTAATTTCCCCATTATGTGCCATTATCTGTAACAGCCGGGGATAGTTCCTGCTGCTCGTGGCCTCATGGCCAGGGAGAAGGCACAGGGGCAGCAGCAGAAACTACGCTTCGTTCTCTCAGAGGTGTGCTCAGAGTGGGATCTTTGCAAGTCCGGGAAGAACAAAACCCTTGTAGGGCCCGTTTGGGTCGGATTACGCCAGAAGGCCACAATCTCATGCACAGGCGACCCAGCGTGCTCCCATTGCTGACTCTGCTATCTACTCGGTCTTTAATGCAATCATTTTAATTATTATTATTATTTATTTATCTATTTATTTAACACAAAACGGGCCTCGTTACACCTTTCCCCTATAATCATCCGAGCCCGGTTTCACCGGGCCCATCAGTGAGCTCTAATGTGGACGGGCCGTAATGTCTGGCAGTCTGGGGGCAAGGCAAAACAAGGAGAGCGCTTCTCCTGGACCGAGCAGACACCAGGCATGGCGGTGTAATCAGAGCTGTCATCAGAGCTCTTTATGTCATTACTCTAATGGGTTGATAGAAGGAAGAGGGGCCATTCGTTTCAGGGTGGGGACTTTCACCAAAGCAACAGTGGCCGAGAAAGTGCAGGGACAAAACGGGCTCAATCTGTCGATCTGCAGGCCGACGGAAAACCGAGTAACGTCGGAAAGTTTTGTTTATGTTAATGAAAAGATCTACAGTAGAAGAGTGGATGGTGGGTCTTTAGAGAGGTAGGTGTATAAAAACTCTGTAGCATTGAAACGGTTCTGAAATTCACGAGTTCAGGGAGACCCGTAATATCAGGGGCGTATCAAAACAACATGGCATTCTGTCTTTATTTAGTGGTATAAATTTAAATTTTGTAATTTGGGGACTGGGTGAGAACGCCACCTGTGATGGTTTCGAACAGTTTTTGAAAAATCTGAAGAGCGTACATAAAAGCGGAAAGTTATAAGTAGCCCTCACCAGGAAGAGTTTTTGTTCGATTTTTGTTAACCTATGCATCTCACACAAGAGTGTCTCACATTAAGAATGTCGTGCATTATAATATCACATGACAAGTCTGTACAGTATTTTCCGACATCTGTTGGTTGTTGTCCTTGCTTTGAGAGTGAAGGGAGAAAGGGTGCCAGTTAAGACCATAGAACCAGAAAATCAATCATTATCTGACTGCTAAATTTAAAAATAAATAAATATTGAATTTGCATTGAGAAGCAGTTTTGACTTCTATTTTCATAGTTCACACCAGTTTGGTTCATACACCAAGCCCACTATTTTTCAGGGGAAAACACCTTGTTTCCATTTCACATAGTGCTCTTAAATTTTCCACCCCTTTCACATGGAAAAACTCTAAAAGTACTGACAAGCACAAGGAAATCTAATGAACTGCGATTGAATACTGGGAGGTTATTCAGCCATGGAGTGAGTCCCGGTTTTATGCACCCTTTTGTTTAATTCAAATAATAATGAACTTAGGCCAAGGCCTGCACTTTACCCACTTCATTTGTAAAGAGTTAGGTTCTTCTAAACCTCAGCGACAAGCAATTCCAACTCCTTGACAAATTACAATTGAGCCAGTTGTGCTCTCACATAAGCGGACCGTACGGAGGAAGAAGGGTTATTTTCGTAACACCAGTTCCCTGAAACATTAACCATCACAAATAGGTTATTTCCCATTGAGAACCCAGGAACTAAACTGATAATTTATGCCAAATCCCGCAACACTGCGCCTGACGCCATGCATCATAAATCCTATAAAACCAAATAAAATCAGGCATCCATTCTCTTTTTACTTCTGAGCCACTGTGGCACCGACTCCTTGTGTCTTACGATAATAACCCCACGTTCCCTTTTAAAAACAAAATATGAACAATCATGAATGGGTGAGTATGCCCCGCAAGCCATGAGGACAACTGTTTGGTGATGACATGCATAACATTATGTATTTGCAAACAGACTCAGATGATAGCGGAGGGCGCAGGTCCAGAGGCCGCCCTCAACAATCCAGGGTACTCTGCATCCATGATGATCAGCGTGGAGAGTCCCAGACCGCTGCATTGCCCATGTCAGAAACCGATGCACCCTGGAACATTGTCCAAGGGGTGGCCTAACCTCTCGTGGAATGGCTGGTAAAGTCCAACGGCAGAGGCAACTTTTTGAGACTGTATGTCTCAAAAATGTGTATCTTAACTATCCCTGTGAACCACTGGGACAGACTTTGTTTGGACAGCTGTGCATACCACTACTGGCAGATGAACTGGATGGGAGATGACATGCAGAATCTTAGTCACCAGACCCCAGACACCGGGCGACTTCATGCTACCCTGGTGGTTGATACTGGACACCACCATCATGTTGTCTATCTCCTCCCAAAACAACTGCAGAAACATGGTCTGCAGCTCCAGGATTTTAAGCACTGACCACGTGGACGACACCTTGCACCTGCCTTGCATTAGCTGGAGTCGGTCAGAAACATCTCATGTCTCAGTCATTTTAAATGATAAAGAGGGCAGACAATCCTTGCCACAAAAGCTTTACGATGCCCCAGAATAATTAACATTTATTTTGATCACTCAGGAAATTGGCTGTAATGCTCACACAGACCATGTTTCTGCAGTCCTTTTTGGAGGAGATCAGATCATAATGGTGGTGTCTTCTATCAACCACCTAGGAAGTCGTCCAGAATCTAGGGTCTGGTGTCCAAGATTCTACTGGACCCCCAGTCACATTTATAATGTGTTAATGTCATGTGACTTCCAGAGGGCACAAAGACAAATGTGTACAGTCCCATAGTTGCTCAAGGCCATTTATGGGTGCGATGGACAGCTTTGGTGTGTCAACGCCAGCCTCCTTCCTTCCTCCTACTGTTCTCTCATTTTTTCTGTGTTACCACTATCGCTCTCTGTTTGTGAGTACGAGTTTGTTTCTCTTCAGGGTGGCCAGGCAGAAAGGAGAGGAGAGGATATGAGAGCAGTGGGTTAAGATTACAGAAAATGTCTACCCTAGGCCACAACTGATTCAACAAAATGTAATTTCATGTAACGCCAAGGAGGTTAGCTCTATCATTCCCATGTTCCAATTTTGTTTTAACAGTACCTTATTTAAACAAATTCATAAATCGCTTGTAAAAGATTTATACATTTTAGACAGAATATATTCATCCTACGGATCTATCTGCACGTCGATTCTATTTAAGGGCCAGCTTTAATGCTCTCTGGAAAAAGCCCCATGGCTTTTTGGAAACTCCTTCGAAACGCCACAGACGGCGCTGTCATTAAAGGCCTAATTGCATGCAAGCCAAAGGCAGCTGTTGCAGAATCAACACGTCAAAAATAGATTAAGGTACTGAGTAAACAACACTCAGGAAAACACTCCTGAAAGCCAGTTTGAAGAAGAGAGGACCCTTTGTAGGGCCGACTGTAGCTCAGCAGTTCATGCCACCCCAGTCATTTGAGTTGGGCTAACTGTTCACTTGACTCATATTATTATTTTTATAAAATTGCCAAATGAAGGCCTATAAAGTCAACTGCTAAACAAACGCAGACGGCAAAATCTATCTAGCTTTTGGTACTTTGAGTTTTATAATCATGGAGTTACCGTTTTATTTGTGCTGGTCTAAAAGGGTTCTCCGTCATATAAGAAATGCAAGGCTCCCCTATAATGGCCTGACAAAGATACTGACCAACGAACACTGCTCTCATCAAAAAGACCAGAAAGAGACCGATCTTCTCTCCATTCCTTGGTCCAGGTCTTTTTAATGTTGCACCTCAATCTAAAACGAGACAGCCCATTGTGATTAACTAGTGCACGAGCGGCCAGTGTCAAATTCCCCGCACCTCGAGATGTCAGTTAAACAAAGTGGTGCTGTTTAGAGACAAAGGACTGACAGAGGACACTCAAAGCCGAGCTTTTCAGGTCTTAGCACTACATTCCGGGAACAGACTACGTGCTGCGATGTGAGAGGCGTGCTGACGGCGGTGGGGGTACGGAGAGAGCGTGATTTGGAAGCAGAGCAGCATGGCAAGCAGAAGAGTGATAGTGTTGCCGGGGCTGATGTAATACCTTCCGACTTTGGGGGGGGGGAACCACCTCTCGTGTGGTGTGATCTCTATCGCAGAGTCACAAGCCAATGCCCATCTGCAGAGGGACTCCCCTAACAGCCGGGACCCAATTATATCATCGGGAGAAATGGCTCCGTCAAAGACAAGAAATAGAGGAATAGAGCACTTTCTAATCAAATCAAAACAACCCTTTTCCACTGATCACGAGCTGCCCACATTAATTCATTAGCTGACAGAATTTTGTTTTTTTGACCGATCACATTATTTTTAACCCCGCCCAGCTGAATGGACGCCATTATTGACAGTGTGGCAATTTGTAGTCGGCAAGTGGGTCGGATTTCCAAAAGGTCAATCAGAGCCAATCTGCAACGAGTGACTAATTACACTGACAAATTCTCAGAGCCACCATGACAATTCACAAGCACCTGCACCCACGTTTTGGTTGCCGAGATGGTCCAGATACTACATTTTTCTGTATTTACTGGTGCCATCTGCAGTGTCACCGTCCAACACGGGGAAATCCCACACCGGTCACCCTTATTAGGCTCTCACAAGACACAGAGCAGTGAAAAACACTGAGGTCACCAGGATCCGCTCCATCTGTAAACAGCCTGGAGAAAAACAATCAAATTAGATGCTGCGTGTTAGTCACAAGACTTCATCACGAAGAGTGAGACCCATTCAATTTGCTACGGCAGTAATTATATCATCAGATTTCAAGTCACCATTGCCTTCCACAAATTTTATTATGATCCTAATCAAACTTAATAAATCGTACCTGGAACTGACCAGATGGCGCAACATCTGACCTAACAGGGGCAGAAAACTGACTAAACTAAAAACTAAGAATCCCGGATCCACGTCATGCATCATAAAATAGGCATCAATCAGTAGAGATTTATGACCAATTCATAGCTTTGCAACATTTTTTTAAATGTATATTAAACAGTCTATTTTTACACAGTAAAAAATATCCATAAAAAGGATTTAGGATTGCCTACAGTGGTAGAACTAAACCAATGAGTAAAGAATATGTGAAATTGCCCAGAAGAAGAAAAAAAAAAGGAAAGATAGAAATTAACCAAGACACAGTCTGATCAGTCATGTACTGCTTGGAAACAAGATCCCCTTTTAATAAATGTAAAATTAGAGTAGACAATTCCCTAAAAGCACATCCTGTTCTTTCCTTCTGTCATCAAGGTAGTAATAGCCTTTTGTGAATGAAACAATATGAGCCAGGAACCAGAGCCGTCCACTGAAATTACTGAGGCTTTTAACAACTAAAGCTCCAGACACAAACTAAACATCTTTCTGTGCATTTCAGTACCAACAGCCAAAGCATACTGCACATTAAAACTTTGACTGACTATGTGTCATACAGAGAGAATAGTCAGTGTGTCAGGAAAATCCCCAGCACTCCATTCTTCAAGCAGAAAGGACTCCTCTTGGGCACACGCCATGTCAGGGAGTCCATCACCTATCCCAGCGGAGTGTGAAATCTAGGGTGAGGAAAAGGAATGCTAAGGCGTGAGGAGACAGCGTTCCTAATCTGCTTCCACCTCCCTGTCATGTGCCTTGCCTGGGATGACCGCTTGCGGTGGGCAGGAGGAGACGAACCGAGCGGGGCAGGGCGGGTTGGGGTAGAGTAGGGGTCCTGGGGGCAACCCAAGGTCTCGCTAGACGGGCTGAATGCATCGGAAAACTACGCATTGTGCATTTCACTCCTACTTTGACAACTCAGCCTGTGGAAAAGACAGATGGAAAAGTTAAAGGAGGGAATAATAAACTGCAGTGATGGTAATTTAATGCTGTGCCAGGAAGGGAAAGAAGTAAAGGCCGTTTTTCCCCACACAAGCCTTACCACTGGTGCCCTAATGCAGAAGTAGTTTCCTGGGTATCTGTCCTGTGTAGGCTTTGTTTGCCCACTAATTTTTCCAGGGACCTTTACCCCCTGTTGTTTTTTATAGAAAGTGAAAGTCAGCATTTTATTTTGGGACAGCTTACTGTCCTGAACTTGAAACGTAATCTCTTCCGCTCCTCATACCCTTTCGTTTTGTGTCTGTCGGCAGGACGCCTAGAGTCGAGGGAGAGCTTCCACAGAACCGAAAATCTGATTAATCACGTCGGGTACGTCGGGAGATTGCCGGGGTTGATATTCCATCTCTCAAATGAAGCGTTTCTGACTTCAGCATCACCTGCCTCACGGTGTAACATGTCACTGTAACAACTCGTCCGTAAAAGCACCGCAGATGGGGGGGGGGTCGCCAGATTGTGAGGAAGCTCTCAGACCGAGGTAGGAGCCGTTACCGTAGCCACGAGAACGGTTGTCATCGCGCGCAGAGTGTGACCATCAATCAGTCTAGCGTGACTAGAGAAACCGCACGTGACTTAACACAAGAGGTGGGGGATATATTTAGCCTGGCTTACTCATGCCATTAGCAGTTGTCATATTCACCGAGTAGGGTTCTCAGAAAAGCACGTCGACCCTTGACACAACCACCACCTGCCTAAAATGACTGCACACCATTTGTCTCACGTTCCATGACAGGCGCCCATGTGTTTGTGTTGCTGCAAGAACCGTGCTTTACAACATGCAGGTGAACATGGACTGTGCTCATATAAGTACACATTTTGGACTGTAAAATGGTGTAACGTTGCGTTTATCCAAACCTGTGAATGAATTAATTTTTCTGCATCCTGGAACAATGGCCAGCACATTAGCAACAATAAAAGTCACAGAGGCGACCCCTAAATACAGTAAATCGGTGTGATATGCAAGCTCTGTTTTCTTTTTTAAATGTGCGGACCCAAGGAGCAGCCATTGTATTGATTTCAGTCTAAACCTTAAGAAAACTAACCAGACAATTTAATGTTGATTAAGTGTACGGCACAGTTAATAACACACTCCATCCCTTAAACACACACCTGTATATACATTTATATCCATAATTACTTGCACTGTCACACCTGCGGATGTCCTTGGTTTTCGTGGTAAATCTATTGCATTGATCTATGTTGTCGTACAATTTCCTAACTTTTTACTACCCTTTTATTGACCTAATATGACGTTATTTAGTACCTCTTGAGGGAAAAAATAAGAAACAGGTTAACACATGCCCCTTGAATTGACTCGACAACTAATGTTATATGTTATAACTGGATTTCATAGCCTTTCTTAGGTTGTCACATATAGATTTTTGCATGTATTTCACACACTGCCGTGGTTTTAAACATTCACAATGACGGATCTTCAATGCTCTATTAATAACGTCCTCATGATCTTTTGTGAGCAATGTTAGCAGATGTTAGCGAAAATGTCGCTCTCAAGGCTACGATACAGCTACTCGGCCAAAAAGAGAAGTTTGCACAGCTGGTCTGGAGCTGACTTGGAGATAGAAACATTTTCATATCATGTTTATGAATGACACCCTTCACTTGGATTTTATCTTAAGCACAATTTAAAGTCAGATTTGTGCACGAGAACGTTCAATAAATTAAACATAAAGATTTATAAAGGATTCGAGATTCATGGGACAACTCAGCATTTAAACTTTTCCAATTGTAATAATTCACATGCAGGGATTTTTTTTGGCAGACGGAAGAATGCCACACAGTGGTGTGGTAAACGTACTCTACTCCAGATGGGTAGGGGAGGAGGAGCCAACCAAGTGGGATAAAGGCAAAACCAGTCACAAACATAAAAACAAAACAAAAAGAAAAGCTTTGTAGTGAGCTGAGGAACCCTGAACTAAAGCACATCGATCACCATGATTCCAATTTTCAATGGAAAAATGACGCACAAAAAACTACCACAAACTGCCACTGCAGAGTTACAAGATGTATTCAATTAGCCAAAACATAATTCAATACTGACTTGAATAGAAAATGTGAAAATTTTATTTCCAGTAAAAATTCTGAATTTGCTTATTGATAATATTGCACTCTCACACATAAAATTCACACAGACAGAATTAGATTTGATTAATTAGAGAACCTAGAGCTAAAAGATTTTTTGACATTCACAGCCCCACTGAGACATGTTTATCTTAATCTTGTCCATGGTTAAGAGTGTCGAGATAATGAACCAGCTAACTAGACCCTCAAAACAACAGGTGTGATAACCGGGCAAAAAAAAGACATTTGTGCTTAAAAAAAGAGCTTGATTTCTTTAGAAAATTAAACTTTACAAATTGACCAGATGTTATAAGGGAAGAGAGAAACACTACACTGGAGAGAGAGAGAGAGAGAGAGAGTGAGAGAGAGAGAGAGAGAGAGAGAGAGAGAGAGAGAGAGTCTAACTGAGACGCATACACATTCAAATAATAACTAACTGACAGTCAGGGAAACCATTGGCATTAATCTATAATCCATTGTCACATTTTGAAATATAGAAACATAATACATAGTTTTGCAGTCTTACCTCCCAGGTGCTTACGGAAAACTTGCACATCTTGTCATTTGACTGCTGACATTATTGTAATAAATATAAGTCCATAAGTTGAGAGTACAGTCCATTAAGACGGACACCACACTTATCATGCAATGTAACTGATGTCAATCACAGATGGACAGTCTGAATTCTGTGCCCTTCATAGACAAAAAATAAATTACTGGTTTACGCGCTCCCCTCTCCCATGATATTCAGTACCACATAAGGTTCAGCCCAACATTTTTTTTTTTTTTGCATATTTCAAGTAAATTCCACACTGTCTCACAGACACACACACCACACACTCACAATCATATTATTATAAAAATGCATAGCATCTTTAGGTAACTGTAAGGCCCCTACCCTGCTCAATTAGCATATTATAAGCTTTAACTCACATAGTTCAGCATACGGTTCACCAGACCTAGAAAGTTGATGTACAAAATGCATGGTTGTGCTCATTAAGGAAATGAGAATTTTGATATGTTGAGTGGCTAATACCTTATCTTTATCTGTGTATGGTAAAACATGAATTTGAGTTATAGATTTTAGGGGAGAGTTTTTATTTAAATTTTATTTTGATGTTGATTTTGAACGTTTGGCTTAATGGGTGTGGAATATTATATTCGCTGATTAATCACGTCGGGTAATTCACTTTTAAAGACCCTGGTTGCATCCTTATGTCATTGACCAATGCTGTTTTGCAAAACGCATTATTCTTTAAAACTCCAGATGCTTGCCGAAGGCAGCGTGCAGCGGTCCTTCCCAAGACGACCGTGAACGGCCACGAGTCTGCAGCCGCTGTCTGACCCCACAGACTCCGGTCATTGTCAGAGCACGAGTACCATCAGGTCCGAACAGAGCCACAAAAGTGATAAACCAAACTGAACTGCACTGCAAGACGGAAGTGGAGGAGAAGAAGAGGCAGAAAGTTTAGGCCGGAGTGCAGATTGTGTCCCTTTGCAATCTATCATCTAGCAGAAACGGTTCCGCTGAGGTTTGTGTAAAGTTTTACTGCTGGTTCATTCGCAAAAGCCCATGGGTCGAAAGTTCTCACGTAGAGAGACGTCGGAGGGCAAGGCAGGGCTCAGAACCACAGTCTTTTTGCTCCCCAGGGGCCACGCAGATTGCGGATCCCGGCTAGTGGCCCCTAGTCGGGTTCAGTGGGCAGGCGCGTGGTGACTGGCCAGCGGGGGCCCCATAAACCCCATCCTCTGTTTGTTCTTCCGCTGCTCTGTCATCTGTGGGGGAAAGAAAAAGTTGTTCCGTTCATTTTTGGTGTGTGCTTAAGACGGTGTCATGTGAAAGCATTGGTCCGTGGAGTGCGAGACCCAGGTTTGTGCACGTGATGCCGTAATGCGACGGATCTCCGGGCTAAACCACCAACGTTCCCACAGGGCTTAGCAAAGCCCCTGCCCCAACACAAAGGACCTGGCAGCTGCGTGCTCTGAGGTGAGCGGGATTGTCTCTTTAATTAAGTCCCGCTGCAGTGGAACCTGGCTTTTAATAATTTAGCCACTGCAAAGTTAATTAGTGTTGGAGGCACGCCTGGGGCCTGAAGAGGAGACAGAAACTGCAATGCTGCATACCGAGGAGCTTTAAAGACAGAGGAGCCAATTACAGTCCCCCGTTTCACTGTAATGAATGACATTCACCGTTTGAGGGTCATGGTATTTAAGTAAAATGGACCACAATCTTATTTTAGATTCTTACTGTCAAAAAAAAAAAAGTTTAAAAGGTTGGTCTAGACTAGACTTCCGCCTGCATGTGCGACACAAAAAAATGACACCCGAGTTTTAGAAACCCTGTGTGGATATCATAAACGAAAACTTAGCGAACCGAACAGGACGGTGGCAGACTAGGCCAGCATCCAATTATATTTCTGGGTGGGACGCTAGCATCAGTATAAAGAAGCAAGCCAAGGCAAATCAATCACCTATGAGTCTAGCTACACAAAAATGCCCGTGGTTTGTGCATTAACCCTTTCTTTATGGAGTGTAACAGCGCAGTCGGTCATCTTGCCCGTGCTGGGAACCTTTCGACCCCGGGGGTTGTTTTGGGAAAGCGCCTACCTGCTCCTTCAGCTCGGCCAGCTGCGCAGACAGCTGCGTCACCAGGGCGACGGTGCTGTCCAGGTTCTCCTGCAGCAGGCGGATCTCGTTTTGCTCGCCCTCTCCCTCACTGCTCACCAGGGACATAGCCCGCATCCGGGGGAACCAGTCCAGGTTGTTCTCCTGGGGAGCGTGTGAAACTGTAACCGGGGCCTGTAGCCGATCTGCTCCTCTCACCCACCCCCGACACTCGGTCAGATTTCAGATTCTCCAACTCCGGTTTCGCTCAGTGTGATTTTAAAGTGCTATTCAGCCAAGTTCCGGGGAAATGTTTAGAAGCCTAAAACAGCAGTTATGGTCACTTCTCAGACAATACAGACAATACAATAAACAATAAATATGTCTGACTTTTACACAAATCGACAGCCTGAAAAATAGGCAATCATGACAGAATACAGATATCATGTCCATTATAACGGATGTGACCGGATTAATATATTTTCTGCTGCAGTACGCAATAGGAATGACGCATCTGGTCTTCTGCCGTTCAGCGTTTAACACAAACTATTTGAGCCAGCAAGACTGTGAGAATCTATGACAAGCAAGAGCTAGTTAGGCTCTAGCCAGCCTGGATGCCATGCCGTTGGGTAGGAGCCTAGAGCTTCCAAAACCCCCCCTCCCCCAATACCCTCACAATTAAAAATTCTATCTACTATCAGACACCCTGATTTTGAGAGACTCCCAGAAAATACTCCCGGTTTTACCCCCTGGCACTGACGTTTAGATCGTGCGAATTCAATAGCGAGTGAGGAGCGAGTGATCTGGAGGGAGACGAACGCAGTCCCTAACCCAACGTAAAGTGGCTGAGACACCCGACTGGGTGTGCTGTTGACAGCAGGCGTCAGAGCCAGACACATGAAGAGCCAATGCTGGCGGCGCTGCTGACGGCCCTGCTGACAGCAGTTTAAAGGTGGCGAGAACACTAAGGCAGAGCAGATACAGTAGGATGTGAAAGGGGCTCATTGTTTTCTCCAACAGCATGACTGATCAGAATGGGAACGCTTCGTCTTTTTTCCATTTTATAAAGCAGGATCTTTTACGTTCACAGGACCGACCCAGGTTTGCGGAACGCACTGTTGCTTTGACCTGCACAATGCAAACTTCCAGTCTCTTCCGCTCTTCGCAATCTGTTTGAATCGTCGTTAACGATCGGATTAGTTGTACACAAGAGGGAAATTAGCCATTCGACTAGGGTCTTTTTAGGTAAACGAAAATAAACATTCAAGTTAATGAAAGAAAGATTGATAAGTATGTGAACCAAGCTTTTAGAAAAACACAGAATGTTGCCTGGGGCTAAACTGAGTCCGTGTCTACAGCGCTCCCAGCGCACAGATGATGTGCTAATTCTGATCTCTAGCCTCGAGGGAAAAAAACAAGTTCAAAACAACTTCTCATGTGAGTTAAGGAAAAACAACTTCTTGGCCAAGAGGCCTCATGAAATTAAATTATTATTATTTTTTTTTAATCCACAGCTCAGAAAAACTGCGATAGGGTTTATGGTCTTAGCTGTGCACACTGAATCGTTAGGGAAGGTAGTATTAAAGAAGACAATTTAATAAACCATTTAAATCATACGAGACCATCAGTTTTAGATTTTAGATTATACAACAGAATTCCATTTTTATAAATATATATATGTATATATGTGGGGGGGGGGGGGGGGGGGCACGAATGCCCAAAAAAATTTATTAATCATTCTTTTATAATTTAACCTGGGTCGTTTAAGATTTATTTAGCCAATTGACAACCCACCCACACAAAACAAAACACGGGTTAAAAAACG
>JAOYSI010033560.1:0-30276 GCA_025775065.1 Hiodon alosoides
GTATATATTCTAGAGACACTCATTTAATTTAATATATATCATAAAATTTTCTATATATATATATATATATATATATATATATATATATATATATATAAATTCTTCTATTCTTATTTATGTACGCAGCTGGAGAAATGCATCATTAATCGTTGGTCCGTCATATTTTTGCACACAACATGCTGTTTTTACTTTTATTAGCAGTTATGACTTTTTTAAATTTACCCTTTCCTTTTGGGTTGATTTTTTGTTTTGTTTTGTTTTTTTTGGCACAGAAGCACACCTTTACCTTTGAGGTGGGCTTTTCACTGCACACCTATAAACTGTTACCGTGACAACCAATGAATGGGCAGCTCAGTGGTGACGTTTACGGGAACATCGCGACACAAAGCACTTTTGCCCGAGCTCTACAGTTCTATATAGGCTACAGTGCGCCGCTTTAGCTTATCATTTGCATGGGTTTGGGTGCGCCAGTTTTAAGACCTCGTATTTCAGTTCAGGAACAGAGCAACGTGTCAAACTGCTACCCGGCAATACCCTGCCATTTACAGTGTAAAGTATCATTCTGAGATTTCAGAATTTCCCATCGCCCTTCGATTATAAACCTGTCTCCCATTTTTTTTTCAATGTATGCTCACACTGCTGGATACGTAATTTTTGGTATAATTAGGATCAACTTTTGGTCTATAGGTGATGAACGTTGTGTAAGATTTCTCAAGAATGCTTTTTTTCACCAAGTATAACTATGCTAATATTGAAATACATGCATAATATAATCCATTGTTTCTATTTAAGATCCATCCTTGATCTTGGACAATGGGCAATGTGAAAAGGATTGAGTGTGTATATATTTCTTCAGCACTGGAAGTCACCCTTAAAAATGAGCTTCCTACTGTGCAAGATCAATGCACATACTAGATTTTCATATGCAGTTACCAGCTATTGACCGTGTAGTACGCACACAGAGCTTTTTCTGTTTCATCTGTTGTGTCTTCTTAGGCTTTTTATTTTCTACATTGCAAACCGCTTTCAAGGAGGTTCCCTGAAAAAAGAATCTTCTTCATTCACCTCCCAGTTTGACAGATGGCATTGAAAACAGCAAGTCAGTCGCCTCTGTCCTTTTCTCATTATATGCTTGAATGAAGTGCCCAGTTATGACCAGACACTCAGTTATGTCACAGGTTCAGGTGCTATTATAGCCATTTTGGAAAAATCTGTCACAGTATAATTTCTTCTCTGCCACTAATTAACATTTTAAGCCATATGACATATGTATGACATAACTGTACATTATAATTTAATCTAATGAGCCTTGTCTGACATAGCTTTAAGTTATTAAATAATCAATTTCAATCTTACTTAAGAATATTCAGTTATTTCTGAGGCATTGCTCAGTCAACAATGATTTGCATGATTTTTGTAGCCTAATAGCATAATAATAAATGATTAGCACTGTTCAATTTCACCATTGGGAAATGTCAGGAATAGTCATGTCCAAGGCAGAACTAGCCTCAGGTGTGCTTCAATACTAGGAGACCAACTGTCACTCTCAGGATTGTCAATGTCACTTTCAGAATAAATCCATACACGTTTAAATTTAAATAATGCTCAATTAAATTTTGCCAATAATTAGCTGTTAGCCATTAGCCAACCAGCCTCTTCTTCCTTTCAACAAATGAAAAGCAAACTTCTACACACTGTTCCAAGACAGCCGGAAGTTCACATGATTTGATGCTTGACCAAAATGGCTACAGCAATGCCTGAACAAATATCCCAAACAAAACGGAAATAACTGAAGTGCAGCAGCAAACCACTGTACGGCTACACTTCCAAAGAGCTCTCCATTCTGAACAATGTGACTGCCATTTTTTGGGGGTTATGACTGCCTATCCCTACTCTGTGGACCACTCAGCTCTGTCGTTCCTGGACCTGTGACGTGCCACGTGCTGTTTGCCACTTTTTCCGCAGGACGTGCCCCAAACGTTGGCCCCTTCTTCTGTCGGCTACCACTGTTCAGACATTGGTCACGTGGTCAGGGTTTTCCCTGACTTCGATGCACTCGATCTCCTCTCTTTCCCGCTCTCTCTCCCTCTCCCGTTCTCTCTCTTTCCGCTTGGCGCGCTTCTTCTTCTTATGTCTCTTTTTGGATGGAGGGAAAAACGTTAAAAACACGGGCAGGATGACGAAACAGTGCAGCACTGTACAGCCGGCGGTGAGGAGGGAGCACTTGAACAGTGTGTAAGTCAAGTTGGAAGGCACAAACAATAAGGGCATCATCCCCAGTACAAAACAGGATGCGTTTTGCAAAATGGCTGCCCCATGCTCCTCCAGTGAGATCTTTATGCATTGAGTCCTGGTGTGCTCAGTGGCGAGTACAAACGTATAAAGGTGGGGTGCACAGTGATCCATTGCAAAATTCAAAGTATAAATAAGGCACAGAATAGATATGCTATCCATGTCAACGTTCCAGAGGGTCATTAGGCCCAGGACCCCTAGCTCGACCGAGGTGACCGTCAGAATCAACCAGAAGTTTCCGAGGGGGTTGATAACGAGAAAGAACGTCAGTATTAGGACTGTCAATGCACTGAAACCAGAGGTGAGGATGGGGGAAATGACAGAGGCGCTGTAGCGATCCATGAAGACGAAGGTGGGGTTGAACACTATGAATTTGATGCTGTTGATGAGGGACAGCGGCCTCAGCTTCTCCAGCAGCTCCACCACCTCCTCCCTTGTTTTCTCAGTGGTTCTGGCCACAAGGTACATCCTGGAGGCAATGATCTCAATCCCTTCCTCCGTTTTGGAAAAAATGATGTCATCTTTGAAGTGCTGATACTCGGGGCTCCTCAGGAAAGAAGTCTGGAGGACGGTTATGAAATCACTTTTGGTTGACGCACTGATGTTCACTACCTTCAGATGCTGAAAGTAATTGTCGATCCATGAAATCTTATTGAACCCATGGCCCAGTGTTTTTAGGTGGTCCTGAACAGTGGAATTCCAGTATTCTATGGGCTCGTAAATATAGAAACCAATCACAGGACTGTAGTTGCTAAAATATTTCTGCTGGGTAAGAGCATAGGAGACACTCGGCGAATTGCTGGCTAAGAGGTTGACAATGTTCGACCCATCGCTTATCTGTAAACATCCCATGAAAGAAAAGGAGGCGTAGATGAGGTACAGTATAACAACAAACGGTTTGACGTAGGTGTTAGTAATCCATTCCGTGTAGTGCTCTCGCAGAAAGTGCTGGATGAAGTGGTTCTGGTAGGGGGCACTGTCGTGGTGGGTAGACAGGTCATGACCGTCACTCATCATGGTCTTAAACCACGTGGGCTGCCTGTCGAGGTACTCCACCGAGGGTATCTTGCAGCAGAACACGCTGTGATAGCGGTTCTGCTCCAGCTGTCCGGCGAAGACCAGGCAGGAGCCGTAGAAGGAGAAGACATAGAAGTAGTTCACCAGAACGGCCACACACATGCTCTGGCAGAAAACCTTCACCGACTCGATATTTGTGAAAGGACTTGCGCCCATGCCAAAGGTGATGATATAGAGGGAGCTGGTCATGGTATAGCACACCATCACATCAGCAAAGGCGTCTGCCACCCTCTCCTTGAACGGCAGGCTTTCCCTTGTCCGTCTCCACCCAGCCAGGAGTTCAAAAACTCCCTTCGTTCCATGTCCTAAAGGAGTAACAGAAAATACCAAATCAGATTCATGGTGCCATACATCGGTTAACTGTGCTCAAAATTTGTTGTATAGTTTAAGTTTTGTATGACATATAGATCATATGCAATCACACACACACACGCATGGAAACACGCAGTCCCAATTTTACTAAGCACCATAGTGAATACAATCATTAGACATGCTGACATACCATGCTGACATATTTAAGGTCGCACATTACACATTGGTTGGCCTATACCGATTATTTTTACCAAGAAAATGTTTATTTGTGATTACCAGCGATGCAGTTTGTCCCACCTTTTGCATCTGGTGAAAGATACCAGCCGGATATACCCATCACAACAAAAGTTTTGAAATTCACATTATTAATTTGCTTTAAGATTCCACAGCGTTTCATCCAGTATTCCCTAAGACAGCGAATGCTAGGCTATGTTGACTTTGAACATTCGATGTTTCATTTTATATCAATATGCCGCTAAGCCAAATAATAAATTGTGCAATGATCTACTCTGAACAATTTCCGAGGTTCTTTCTCTGCTGCACTGCTTCCAGGCGATTGTTTAATTCCTAGTGAAAGTCTGTCTTTACCCTCTTTGCACAAAATATCTCTTAAAATACAGGTAATCTTTAATCGGTCTTTAAGCTGACTCAGAAGAGCACAGGCAAATGAGCATGTACAATGAATAAATCAACTATTTCCTGATTTTATCTCTGTAACATTCCTAACGAGGGCCTTAATTAAGCATGCGGAACAAAAAAGAAATTTAGAAGAAACGAGGCGGAATGAACAACTCAAATTTATCATGACTTACATTTCAAATGAACAATTAGGGGGAAATGTTACCATTCATAGATATATTAAAATGGGTCACAGTAATTAAATATGTCATCACTTTTTTCTTTTCACAAGGAAAACCTGATTTTGCCTTAAGTGGTCAGGGCAGTTGGTGGTCTAGTGGTTCAAGTCCCAGGTGGGTCCCTGCTGCTGTGCCTCTGAGCACGGTAATTAACCTGAATTGCTTCAGCAAATATCCAGCTGTGTATTGTATATATATATGTAAATTTCTGGAAGCCCAAGATCAAGAGAAAGGATGTTCAGGCCATAAGGGAAGTGGGAGGAGCTATTCGTCACAGGATCTTCTTTCTCAACAGCATTCAAATGTGCAACAGAAGGACTGCCAGGGAAAAAAAAACAACTGTTCTTTTTACACTAATGAGTAAAGGAATAAATTATTCAGTTAAACACAGAGCACTCCACGGAGACCACCCCCCTCTACTTTTGGCCCACATTCGCTGTGGATTCTTTTGCAGGTTTTGCTGATATTGAGGTTGTTTTTTTCTTCTATCATATAAAAAACTGCCTTTTCAAAAAGTTTAGTAAAGATCTGGTTACCTGGTGCTGAAAAAAACCTGTTTGGAAAATTCCACTCTGTGCACGATATTATCTCAATACTTCATTTTGGAAAAAAATGTTTTGTCAGTGAAACTCAATTATGAGCAACAAGACACATGGAAACGTTATACTCTGTACACGGGGCACAGGTGCTGCCTTTAAAAAAAACATTTGCATGTCACTAATAATATCAAGAGACCCTTTCTAAAAGGCACCAAATAAGCCATCTACTGACCTGATCGTGGTCCAAAGCTACTGCATACAAAGAAGCGATAAACACCAGTAAAAACAGCCCTGGCACCTTTTTTAAGGCTTATTTTAGATCTTGAAAAAACGTGGTGCATTTTTAAACAACTTCAGGTGGGAATCTTCTATAAGCTTTAACGCGGCTCGCCTTTCCTCTGAGGCCCCTTGGGGGCTTTGAGCGAAACTGAATTGCGTCAAACTGTTCTGGACAACATGACGAAGTCACCAGCATGTGCGCGGGCCAAGTCTTCATCAGCAGGCTAATTGACATGCAGAACGAGATGGAAGTGCCCCCCAAAAGGAGCCGGCCCCTATCATTCAACATCTGTGAGAAAACAGCCGAAATCCTACTGTCAGGAGCAGGACATGAGCAGAGTGACAGACAAATGGGCTTCCTACACTCTCCCACGGAGTTGGTTTATTCTGTCACCTGCTGAAATTTCCTAAATGCATACAATCTGCAGGGGACGCCCGGCAATAAATGAATGTCTTCCCACGGCAGAGCCTCTCATAAAAGTGATCTTCAGCCAATAACTTTTCTTTCGGTGTCTCAGGGGCCATGGGCTGAAATCGCAGGGCTGTACTTCATGTCGTGGGGTGGCCTCCAGACAGGTACATGTTCAACAGACCTTGAGAGGACAGTTTGTCAAAGGCCTCCGGTGTACTATTTTGGCCACAATTCCAGCATAAGACCTACAGCTAAGTTCGGCTGGATATATATATATATACATATTTTTTTTTATTATTAAGAAATGGAAAAGGTTGCGTATCTTTGACAGCTTACAACACACAATACGCCCTCATCCACTCTGCCAGCCTCTTGGTAAATTCATAAAACCATGGTGTGCAAATTGTGTTTAGCGGATAACAATCAGCACAGCAATGTGTTTCCCCCCCCCATAACAGGGATTAGAATCATAATACTTTTGCATGGGGTTGATATGCCGCAATATTTTGCACTTAAACAATAGTCGTTTTAATTTGTCATGTATCTATCTACACCGGGGCAGGGCCATAGCAGATTTAATCAAAATATAACACAGGCTTTTATTTTATTTTATTTACATATGCATCAGATGATTTGCAATGTAATTCCTGCTCACCATTTCTCTCACAGTCACTTAATGGGAAATGCATATAGCTTTATCCACATGAAAGACTGCAGTGTAGCGCCAGTAATTTGGGGTTTATGGCTGTGTATAAACAGCATAAAATGTAAACTTCATTATGTAAAGATTCCATGCTAAGGGATACGGAAGTAAGATATAAATCTGCACCAATACTGAAAAAAAAAATCGATGTTGAAGAACCACTGAACCGCAGACAAACATCAGTTGCTAAAGCTGTGAGCCAAATTCCTATTCATCCTCAAGAGATCATAATTCGTAACGTGAAGTAAAAAAAATAAAACATATTTTTTATCTTTGCACTCAGTTAAAAAAGAAACCATGGATTGGCTTACATTAGCATTCGGATGAAAATAAGAGCCTCTGTTATATTTACTCATGGCAATGATGCACAAAATGCTAATTTAAAATAATGCTAATATACTGGTAGGAGTTAACAGTGCAGTCCAGGCTTTCTTTTCTATGTTTCTTGACTGGCAGGATGTGTTGTAACTCCCACATTACACAGTATTTCACTGGAGCTGGCATGGTGTTTCCAGGATCTCCCACTGGAGAATGCATACCTTCTACCTTGTCAAATTACATACAGTACACTGCTGGATAAGAGGTGAGGAAACACCAAAATCGAAGCGAGCCTCTGTTAATTTAAATTCTAGACTGTGAGGGAAATTTTCTCAGCCATCTTCAGATTCAAGAATGGGGGCTTGTTTCGGTGGTGCAAGAGCAGGCTCAGGGTGGAGCGTGAATCCTGAACTCAGGCTATTACTAAAATAAACACTGAGGTATACATACACAACGTATTTTACTTTGTGAAAAAAAAGCAGAATGGCCATTTCTGACGAATACAAATTTTATTTGTTCGAAAACATGAAAAAAATTAGTATAATTATGATTTTTTTTCCCAGCCACTTAATGAAAGTTTGAATTATTTCAAACTTGGCACCTTTTAAAGGGCCAAGGCTGTAGCCCCAGATCTGGTTAAGGCTTCAATGTCCTCCACACCTCGATTAGATTATCACAGAGCTTCTGAGAGTCTGGGGTTTTGCCTTCCCGCTGCTGGCAGTTTATCTGAGACTCAGCCAGGAACAGCAACTCCCTGCAGCGCTCCAACAACAACAGGCAGCCGCTGCATCTGGACAAGCAAGGCCTGCTCCGCTGGACTCTCACAGACCCTGTAGGGAGCCCGTCCAAGCTTACCCTTAAGTCCAGAAGGCCTTGGAGATGGCAAGCAGCTGACCTTTTAAGCGTTCCATTTGGCAGCGTTGTCCTGTAACTCTATCGTTGCTATGTTGATGCTCTCTTAGTTCTTATAATTCCTTATGGAAATATTTGCTGTATGAGATTTGTTGCTGTTCATGATTTTAGTTGGTTAAAGTGTGCAGCTTTCCACAGTTACCACAGTTAAACACCATCTCCTTTGCAGACTGCCTGGTCAGACACTGTCTTTGTCATAGATTGCCTGGTCAGACACAGTCTCCGTTACAGACTGCCTGGTCACATGATGTCTCCGTTACAGACTGCCTGGTCAGACACTGTCACCGTTATAGACTGCCTGGTCACGCACTGTCTTTGTTACAGATTGCCTAGTCAGACACTGTCTCCGTTACAGACTGCCTGGTTACACGATGTCTCTGTAACAGACTTCTCGGTCACACGCTGTCTCAGTTACAGACTTCTCGGTCACATGCTGTCTCCGTTACAGACTTCTCGGTCACACACTGTCACAGCTTGTTGATAGACACGGTTTCACTCCACTGTTATTTTACCTGCCAGTCTGAGTACTCTAGCTGCAGTAAACCCATAATTTCCCATAATTCCTGGTTTCCCCAGGATGTAGATCTTCATCCATTCTGCCTCCCTTAGAGTCTGCCTAAAATCAAGACACCTCTAATCCTCCAGTTCCATCCTCTGGCCAGCAGCTCGTTGGAATCGAATCAGTGCATAAACCAAACCTGTTCTATTCCCCAGGGGAATTATTCTCAATTCACCATATTTTATTTATTAAGTCTTCTCCACCTTATACTACTCCTCACAAAAATCCTTTGCAGAACCCTTATCAAGCTATATATGTCTTCTGTGATGACACTCATACAAAAAAACAATTTAATATAATTTTATCTAATGCAATTAGTGGGCTGTCAAACATTCGGTCCCAGCCTTAGTGTATCGTAGGCAAAAGTAAATATATTTAAAACTACAAGTCTTGAAGTATATGCTATTATACACACACAAACATGACAGTTTCAGTTCTGCATATATACCAGTAAGTCCTTTATTTTACACATACTATAAATTAGAACACCTTGACTGGTTTAAGATAAAACCTATTAAAATCATTGGATTATATTAGCAATGAGAAATAAACGCCCACCTAGCTATTAGATGTATCACAAATCTTTGACTTTTAAAACATTGGAAAATGAAATGATGCTGTTACATTTGTCGAATTCCTCTTCCAGGGCAGGACAGCAAAGGTCTGTTGCCATGGGATTTCTGTAAGTCTTGACAGACAACTCTTCTGCCTAATTAAAGTAAAATTGCAAACTCAAGTTGTCAGACAGGTGCTTCAGCTGTCTTATTAGCCCATATCAGATTGGGGAAGGTGAGAAAATCAAATAAAAATATATATCCGGTTTATATATAGGAATGTTGGGTCAGAAGTCGCAACAGAATATCACAATAAAATGGGAAAAAATGCTATTCTGCATGATCACCTTTCTCCCATGGTGAAACACGTATATCCTGATGGGAGTGGTCTCTTCCAGGATGGCAATGCCCTCAGCCACAGGGCACGAGGGGTTACTGAATGTTTTGATGAGTATGAAAATGAATCATATGCTAAGGCCTTCACCTTAACTTCACCAGATCTCAACCCAACTGAACGCATATGGGAGATTTTAGACAGCGCTCTCCACCACCATCATCAAAACACCAAACCAGGTAGTTTTTGGAAGAATGTTGATACATCCCTCCAGTAGAGTTCCAGAGACTCATGGAATCTATGCCGAAACGAAACAAAGCGGTTCTGGCAGCTTGTGGTGGCCCAGCACCTTACCGTGACACTTCATGTTGGTTTTTCCTTTGATTTGTCACCTGTCTGTGTGTGTGTGTTTTGTTTCTGAATCCCACATTCCTCTCCAATTATATTCAGCTGACATGTGAATGGCATGTTATATAATGCCACGTTATGTCCCGGCCTTGCACTCCGTGCTCTGCCCAGCTGTCAGAGAAGCAAGCAGGAGAACATGGAGGGAAACGGAAGCTGTATTCATTCGACAATAGCTTAAGAAATGACAACGGCGAGGGGAAGGAATGGGATTTCACACATTGATAATGTGCAAGCTTTTTTTATTTCCTGCTGCATTTCATTGAAACATTGTGTGCCGGCAATGCTGAATTAGTAGCGAATTCCGTGGCGCCAACATGACTATTAAAATTAGCAGGCTCTGAATGTTCTTTTACCGTCATCAAAATTGTCTGAGCACAAGTTAATCACCTGGGTTCAACCTAGCGAAAACAAAGAGAGAGAAGATATTTTCTATGCCATTAAATCTTAGCTCATATGTTTCTGAGTTACCGTATATCAAACCATGTTAAGTATGTTGGCCGGCTTAATCAATTTCCACTAATAGCGTTTCCAACTATTTTACTCCCATTCTCCATTCAAAGGCAGATTTAGAGATACCCGTTTTAAGTTAAATTTGTTTTGTTTCTAAGGCAAGTACTGGCTTATATTACCTGGGTATTTAGGTATGCCTATACACTTAATTAATATAGCCAGTTTAATTTATACACTGAAAATCATGTGAACATTCACTGTCCTTGTCAATGTGCAAAACAGTACTGCTGTAACCACTAATCCTAAACAATGTGTGAGATAGAACAGCTCAGAAATGGAGCTCATATCACTGCAACACTACGTTTATTGTAGTGTCTACTGGAACACTACAATGAGTTATTATAACAATATAGTTTTGTTGAAAACCTCAGGTTTCCATTATCTTCCATTGTGCTATTAGGGTTCAAGCAGTGAAGTTACTGTTTCTTCTTCCTCCGCATTCGTAAATCTTCCAAAAAATGGCAAAACTTCTATTCCCATTGGTTTATAGAGATTCCAGTGCCACAGCCTTTCACAGCGAGTTTATATTGCACCCGGCGGCCCAATGGTGGTTCTTAGCAAACATTTTAAAACGTTTACTTTATTTGCATTACCCTCGTGACCTGTTGGACCTCAAATCAGAATAATTCAGAATAAGTTTGCCTCTAGGACCCAAGGATCATTTTTACGTTTTTGAAAAACCTTTAAAAATCTTCTTCTCGTTAGCATCCGCATACTCTTTGTAACAAGGCTACAATTTTAAATTTTTAGCAACAACTCATTTGCGAAAGAAGAGTTTATTTGGATGACCCTGAACTTTGACCCTAAAATAAACATATTCTTTGGTTTTAGGTCAAGTAAATCTTACTCTTTCTCAGGAACTAACCTGTTCAGCAAGACATTTGTAAGAATTAACTTCCGTTACATGGATCCCACAAGATGGCCCACAGGGTGGCCTCAATGGACATATGTGTTACCACATCTCCTGGAACCCCCTAACATACACACACACACATTTTTGCTAGAGGCTATATTTCATACCTTTCTTTTTTTACTATTATTTTTATACATTCATCATCTACTGAGAAAACTGTATTCTACAGATCTACAGAGATTCTTAAATAGCTTAACATTTGCACATTTACACAGCAATGCACAATGCATTTGCTGAAGCAATTTAGGTAAATTGTGTTGTTTATACAACTGATGTGTCCCTGCCGAGAGTCTAACCAATAATCTAACCGTTATAAGCCTAATTCCTTAAGTTATTATCCCATTCTAAGGGTTTTCTAATATAAATGCATTTTACTGCATTCAGAAATAGGATAAAGATGTACCATTGCAGATTGAGCTGCATAAATCATCAATGTCAGGCCATTTTATTGGTATGGCTATGCTTAATCTAGACTAACGCACTTTACTGTTCTTATTACGTCAGATAAATTGCACATTCTGTACTCAAACAGAAGTGAAGTGCTTTATTGAAATACAGTTCCACTTAGAAAAATTAAATGGTCTATGCAGGATAGAACTTCTCAACATCCTTTCAAAGAGCTTGGATGTTGTTAGACATCGTTTTCCTTTTCCCCAAACAATACTATAGAAACGTTAGTGAATGTTCAAAGCTAAATGATCCTCAGATCTTTTTTAATTTCCAAATGGAATGCCAGGTGAAGCCATTATGTACAGAGGCTATTTCACCCTTAAACCACATTGTACGTGCGTATACAGTGCGGGTCAATGACGAAAGTATTTATTAACCCAAATGGAGTAATTTGGCATTGAAATAAAATAGCCCTAAATTTATCCCTGGCAGCAGAGGATCTGTAAAGCCAAAAGTCAATTTCCTGCTGACTCTTTAATTAAAGGCGGATTACGTTGACTTCACTGCTTTCGTTTTTAACACCACTGTCTCGCCATCCAGAACTAAGGTACTTTAGCAACCAACGGAGAGTAAATTGCAAATATTTGCACAAAAGGCAGCAAAACATGAAAAGTTACTTAATGACCGCTTTCAACATAAATTAAGTCAACAAATGAAATCTTCAAATATAAAGTTGGCACTATGCATTCTGGTCGATAGGGTCCTTCTGGCAACCGCCAAACCCAGATTCATCTCTTGTACTGCCAGATGGCGAAGCCTGATTCATCACTCCAGAGAACGCATTTCCACAGCTCCAGAGTCCAATGGCGGCGAGCTTTCAAGGTATCTCCATAGTGACCTATGAGCAAGATACTTGCTCCAGTAACTATCCAGAAATTTTAACAGAAATGAACATACGTAAGCCAATAGGGACATAATGTTATGTAACGTGACAGTCACTACACTCTAATAAAAAAAGATCGATGGTCTAATTCGCTGGGAGTGATTGGTATTGATTGACGGGCCCTGCTTGTACACTGTACCCAGGGGCATCAGCGATCGATGTGCCCCAGCTAAAGAAGCAGACTCTTGTAGGGGTACAACGCAGGAACCTCAACAACGCAAAAAATGAATGAATGGTAGAATGACCACTTCCATCATTACAAATACTGTATATTATTAAAATTCCTTTTTTTAAATGTCTCCCCACAGCTTAGAACAGGGATGGATATATAGGCTCGACCTTGCTCTTTAAATTGGTCTAACCTAAAGACCTGTTTTTTCAGTCAGTAATATATATGCTTATTTTAGTATGCTTTGGATTGCTAACAAATTTCTCCTTTAATTGTACTCTGCTACTGGACCCTCCATATATATCAGTGGCTTGCTTATCCAGTCCACCTTCAGCCGCACACACTGCGTCCTGCAACCTGCAGCCTACAGACGGTGCCCCTGTGTCTGTCACAATGACCAGAATATACTCAGTGGGTGTGAGAATTGGCTCTAGAGCTATTAAAAAAACCTGCCTTGTACAGCTCCCACTATAACTGCAGTCAAACAATTTAATAAAGCCCGCTGTGTTGTTTTTTCTTCCCTTTAAATTATTATATTGTTTTTCTTTTTTGAACAAGGAAAGGGATGGCACAGAAGAATTTAATTTCACAGCCATTTAGACCAGTGAAAGCCAATGAGAGCTGTAACACAGAGTAATTCAATATTACAGGTAGAATTTTCAGATTCACTGCTCCATTGTCATGAATTTCTGGCCTTCGTTTAGTCTAGTTTAGTTTAGTTTTTATTGCTCACTCCTGAACTTTGCCAGGTTTCTCTCTTTTGTATAAATTACGGTCACACACTCTTTTAAATCGTGAAAGGCAAAACTTGAAAGGCACTTCTAAAAATAAAGATCATCCTGGGAACTTGTATTATGAAAACTTCAAAGCCACACAGGAACCTAGAGGGGCTTATTATTGTTAAATGTAATGTCCTCTCTCTTTTTTGTCTGGTTAAACTGCATGATAACATGAAACAAATTATTTTGAAAATAGGATACTTAATTGCCAGTCTGCAAGGCAGAATGTCAATCTGAATGTGTGAATACAGACAATAAAAATGGCCAAAAAAATAGCACCCTTTGAGTTTGCCATTTGAACACTTTGATTGCAACATTTAACTCATCCAAAGTCTAAATTTGAAAGGAAAACCAAAAAGAAAAGCTGACGTCTAAAATTAAAACCAATGTAAACATAGTGATCTCTATTGTCGTATTTGTTCATTTTGCTGACTATTGTGCTAACCCCAATGCAGGCATCGGTTATGAGGGTTATCAGCAATCAGACAAAAATTCCATGTCAAATTTAAACTGAACCAACCATCATGTCAAAGGACATAATCATTGACTAAGCTAAGAAAAGAAAAAAACAAAAAAAAACGTTTCTTGGAGTGAAAAAAAGCTTGTCAATCAGCATCAAAAACAGTCCACTAAATACTCTAAATACTTTTCTGAGCAGTAACCCAATGAGCTCAATGCCCGTACCGTATCTTGTTTTGTGCTGTAAAACTTGAACAGAATTTAGGAAGCTTAAAGAATTCCGAATCATATCAGACATGGGTATTGGGAAAGTTAAACCCCTCCTTTTCCCTTAAAATCTATACTTCTGCGCCAGGTGTCAGTATTAAAAGGTGGTGATGTGTGTGTCATAAGGGTTACCCTTACCTTTATATTACAGTCTGTTATAATTTTATAGAGACTTGAAGATTTTATTATCACACAGTGTTTAAAAGTCAGCTACAAGTTGATGTTTAACTTTAATATTTCTACATGGTTAACTAATATTTCTACATTTTGAAAGTGAATATTCACTGCATGTTGTCGCTGTACAGGATGATTAAACCTGAATGTCAATGTGGCACGCAGCTGGCAGCCACGCCCTCGAGCTGGGAGAGAGGTTTGAAGGACAGCATCAGTCAATGGGGAGGGCCACGCCCAATGATAGGACATTGCTGCGCACCTGAGTGTGGTTCCACTAAAGGTAATCACACTCAGGTGCCAACAATCCAAGGCCCTTTTAAAACAGCCAGCAAAGAGCTGTCAAGTGGGAGTTAAACAGGAACAGGTGGGAGGTGGTCACACTGCAGTGGTTTAGCATTAAACTCTTTGAGTTTAGTTGATTATTTTGTCGTTTGCCGATTTTTAAAAGTTTTTTGTGATGCCAAATAAAAGGCGCCCTGAACACGCCCTCGCGTGCTATAGTCAACATGGCCATTTTATGCAAAAACCTTAACTAAATGGAATCAAGGATCACTTAAACCTGCAAACTCAAAAAAAATGCAAAAACAGCCCACTCCCTTGTTATCGTAAGTTGTTCTTTACTGCAGTTGTGAGATGGATGTAAGTCAATACTCTATTAAAGGAATAAATACCATATTTATTAATTAGGCTATATTAAAATAAATGTATTGAGCCAGCACAATATCAATATACGTATTGCTCAATTTAAAGGGAAAGATCAACTTCCCTACAAATCAATTTATTAATTACAATTTTGTTTGTGAGCTACACAGTATTATATTTAATGGCCTGTAGACTTCTAGACTTTGAACAGAAGTACCATAAGGGTTCCCAAGTCATTCTGAAAACATCAGTGACAATTCTTTGTTGTGAATTCCCCTCTGTTAAATCCTGTTCAAATATGTCAAAATATTTATAATACCATGCAATGAAAACCGAAAAGAAATGAAAATATACATCACAGTGGAAGCCTTATATGTATGATACAAAAGAAGATTACCGTTCTGAGTAACACTATTATATGCTGCTATGCAGCTAATACGTAACATTCTCATAATGTTGGTGCTGTATCACATAAATTTTATGACAGTGTTATGTTTTACCCAGGTTATTACATTGTCATTTTCTGCCACGGAACATTGTGCAGTAAAATTAGTTTTGCGCGGTTTTAGACTGCTTGATAAATGATCAGTTTGGTGTCTCACAGCTGGGCAATGCTTATCAGTATTTAAAAAAGATTTAGCTGTGGATTCACTGCATTACAATGTTTGAAATCTGGCAGTAATATGTATTTATTGCACTGATAGCTGACGGCAACAATAATAGTGATGGTGGCAGTGATCTTTGTGTTTTCCCCTCACAGTCCTGATGACCAGTTCATACATGCCCCAGGGAGATTCTCTTCATGCACTCCACATCTATTTTTAAGTCCATCAAATCCGTGCTGCAGCTCACGGGAGATCTAATCAGTGAGAAGCCTGTGACTGACAGGGCAGAGTGACAACATCTATCCAGCCAAAATTTAAATAAATTCCCTGGATTTTGTTTTTGATCAAAATACAAAAGGCAGTAAAACGTACAAAATCACCTTCACCTAAAACTTGTGGCTTCTTGTATGTGCCCCTGAAATGTGTCTTATATAGCGGATTTGGTCAGCAGGAAAGGTTTTGGAGTCAAACAGCTGAGCAAATGTTGTGGTAATGTTTAAAAAAACATGGAAGTTATATACAATTAAACATTAATTTAAATTTGAACTATATGGTCATATTCCATGCCCTATCTGAATTTTGATGGCAAATTACCTATGTTGTAAAATGCCTGACTGACAAGTAGTCTAAATGCAAAAAAAAAAAAAAAAAGGTATTGTCAATGTTGATTATGTAGCAATATATATGGAATGAAGGAGAAAAAAATACTGACATTTCCCAGTATAGACAGGTACATAATCTTCCATAAACACATCTGTGCATTCCGATCCTGCCAGCCTCTCAGCCTACTATAAATTCAGCGCGAGGCGTCACGTGTTTACTCTTTGCACATAGCAGCTGAGGAATAGAAATAAAATATGAGCTGAGGGAAACTACTAATGGATACTATTCCAAATAAAAAGAAATACTTTTTTCCCCTATTTGTTGATTAACATTATATTCTCCTTTATTGTCATTAGCTGTTATCGAGACGTTAACTTTGAGAGCCCTAATTTTTACCTATTCATTCGGGTAGAAGGTGCGGACCAAACCAAGGGCCACGTACTAGCGTATTCGCACGGAGATGTACCATTTCACCCCTAACGAACACTGTATGAGGTATATGCATAAAATGGGCAAATGCAGAATATGAATTAAAAACCGAGCTAATTACAGTTTCAATCCACTTAACAAGCGCAGTTTCTACCGTAGGCGCCTTGCCGCATCGGAAGAGCTTTCTATTACCCTCGTTACTCACGCGGAAGTCTCGCTCTTTGAGAAGTTGAAGTGTTGACTGTAATGTATGATTTATCCGCGGCATCTCCGATTTGTTTTAATTTGAATGTCATACTATTAAATAAGACTGCGTTTTTTGTCCATGCACAATTACTGTATTTTTCCTGCCATAATTAGCAATGCACCTGCTAACTTGCAGTTATGTGTTTAGCATAAAAAATGTATACATGGAATACTAGATTAGTAAATGTGAAGGAATTAAACGGTGTTAATATGAATGTTTTCGTTTCATGGTTGATCAATATAACAGTATCTTCTTATACTTATTTTGTATAGCCACTAACCCACAACTCTAAATATTCTTAAAATAAACAAACGGCTCAGTAAGTGAGTTTGGGTAAAGAATTACAATATGTCACCTTTAGGAGGGTGAGTTTTGGGGTGCTGCACATGATGTGACCTCTTCCACTTCAGTTTAGAGCAGTGGTTCTGAATTTTTGGTTTCTGGGTTTTGGCCCGTTTTTTGACTGAAAGGCCGCACCCCAGACAGACATCTGCTAAACCACTGCTGAAATGAAAGGGACATTTTACAATTCAGGCCATATCTAGTATTAGTATAACAACATCCTACACTTCCTAACAAGTTACAATCCTAATTAAATAAGTACTCATTGGTTTGAATTTGATGGATGAGGCTGTCTTTTACTGTACAATATATTAATTCTAGGTTTCGTAATTGAGACAGCAATTCAGAGATCACATTCCACTTTAAACTGGAATTGTTGTTTGCTTTCTGAAGTAAATTAGTGTTGAAATGTATTGAACTTAAGTATTTTGAAACAAAGGAAACTGTTCTCACATGTAGCAAGTGGTATATTAGTAATCAGAGAAGTATATTTCTCACAATGAACAGCATATTTATCACAATGAAGGCATATTGGCACTTTAGTGAGATAGATGATTGTTTCTCCAGTTGTATGGGATTTTTATTTTTATTTTTAATTTAGAAACAATAATTTTATAAGTTAAAAATCTTCGTACAGGCCTGGGACACTTATTTGCACGCTCATGATTTGGCTCTGAGCACTCAATTTCTCTTTTTTCTGGTGAAACAAAATTGGGTTTTAAGTTTAGACCCTTTTAAGCTTTCATTGGCAACAACCTCTGTGTATGAAAAACATTGTGGGTGTTGTTGATTTTCTAGTACCAAATGATATGCACATTGTAAGAAGGGTATCAGGCAAGTGAACCCAAATTATAAGACGTTCTTGTGGTGTTTTCACTGTTGGGCTAGTTCCCCTGACCACTCCTTACCCTTATGATTTTGAGTACTGTTCAATGCTTTTTAGAGGTAGAAAGACTGGTGAATTACGTATTTGTAGAAGACTGTAGATTAAATATATTGACTGCTCCCACCAGCTCAACGCAGTAATACCTTATACCACAAGATAATTTGAGGTATGAAAATATGAAGGTATGAAAACAATCCTATTGTTTGCTAATTAGTAAATTAAGAAATATGACTCCAGCAGACTGGCATACAATAGTCATTTTGCAGGGATATCTCAAAAAAACATGCCATATGCAGTTCAGTTTCCAGCCTAAAACAGAAATATTGTACTAAAATATTGAAATTCTTCAATGCAATGCTCAAAATGATCCACATCAGGAATTGTTAACTACATTGACTACATTGTTCAGCATGACATTTGGTAGGTTTGGTGAATGTGATGCCAAAAATCCGCTACAGTAACATATGAGTCCCCAAGGATGGCTTCAATGACCAGTGTTTTACTAAAGCTGCCCCATTGCTGTTTGCAGCTTTATTTACTTGTATTAGTATAACTGTAGTCAGAGAACAAGCACCACATTCAAAAAGCTTCTGACTAGGTTTGACTGAAAGTGACGAAAGTTCTGACCAAAAATACTGCACAGTGAACCGTAGGGGGAGGAAATGTTTTATACAGTGGTTTTATCACTCTCCCAGTCTTTAGGATATCAAATTTTTCCCAATGGACAGTGGTAAACAGCATGCGATTATAGCCTACCTGGGAATTTAATTAAATTATGTATAATTTCATCAACATTTCATTTATATAACAATTATTGGTTATTATAGACAGAAATTGTTGATATATTTATTTTCTTTAATTGTTGCCGAGTGTATGTTCCAGGGTAATGGAAAAAGCTTGCAATTTTTTTGCAACATCCTTCATGCAGTTGAATAAATGTATAGAAAATGTAAAGAAGACCTTTAAAGCTCCTGGTTCGATCAGTAAAATAACTGTTCTATCTGGTCTAGCAGCACTCATTCAAGCGTTCCCATCCCAAGGCAACACCGATGTTTGGCCCTAAATTACTGTTCTGGTCATCTGCATCCCACAATGCATCACTTTCTGTCGAAGCAGAGATGTCTTTCTAGAGATCAGTGTGTACATCTTCAGGGACATTTGTCCCTACTGGTTCAACCAAATACATCCAGCACTCCTGAGGAACGTGGTAAAGAACTGCTTGCTTCTCCATCAGACCCGAGTGAATGGTTTGAATAAGCGTAAATAAGCACCACAAGCCCTTTAAAACTCTGACTTTATGCCTGTTCCTTATTTCTATTCTCACTACCTGCTTAAGTGGTAGATTATGGGATGCAATCTACAGTATTCCTATCACATAATGCTGACAAAAAAATTGGACTGCAATTGAAACATTGGCATCCCTTAAATTGCAAAAAAAGCAGGCTGATTGAGGAAAATGGGGAGGAAAAGGAAAAGTTTGAGGAAAAGTTTTTGTTTTTCGTATATTTTTGGGCTATAATAAATGTGTGCAATTTTGTTTTACAGGCCCAGTTAAGTGCTGTGAACCTAAGCAGATAATGGATGTGTCAGAGAAACTGAGAAGACTGGCACTTTGATTACACAAAGGATGCTAATCTGTTTGGCTACGGTTCAGTTTCAATATGTTATCCTGCAAAACATTTATTATGGCTGCAACGATATACTATAGTTTTATTTTAATTCAGTCAAAGTGCGTGTGTGTGTTATTACTATTATTTTTATTTTGTACCACACAGTCCTTCCTCACATTAGTTTAAACTGTATTTAACATCGCCAGAGTATCTTTACCCAAGTCAATACATTAAGTAAAAGGATAATTAACTTGAGTACTGTCTTGCCAAAAAAAAAGGCAATTCCATTCAGGTAGGTTAAAAACGCATGTCATTGTCTTGGGGGGAAACACAGAAAACTTAGGGCAGATTATAAGGCACAGTACTATTAGAATCAAATGTGTGCGGAATATAATAAAGAACTCTATATACCGATACAAATGAAGGGCACTGACACTATTGTTCACACTTTGTCTATCTATACACCCTTCAGTCTTTAAATTGATCTTAAATTGAAATTGCACAATGTCATTACGTCTTGCTGTGAAAATGCTCTGGTGGTAACTGATCTTGACATGAATACAAGAAACTTAATAATCTGCACGCATTTTGGTTCACAGTTATACAACTTATGGGTAGTTACTGTTTCTTTTTAATGCATATGTAGTAATTGTGGACAGTGGAGTCACTTCAATTTTGCATATAAATATGTTCCCTCGTCTTACATATAAATATATAAATACCTAAATATGTTCATTATTTTGTTTAAGTAATAACTTTTAATACTAAACTTTAAACGGCTTAAGATTTAATTTGCTGCTTCATGAAACAAGACAATAACTTGAAAAACGACGCTAGCAGTAATGGACACAAAATCTCTGATCTGATTCCCTTGAGAATACACACAACACTTACAAAGTAAACCGGCGGCCTGCGGGGATTAAAATACCGAGTAACACATTAACACCATTAGGCTAACAACACTCGCCCATCACACCAACATGGTCAGTGTAACTCACCCATCGCGAAGAAGGGGATCCCCAGCAGCGTGGAATTAAACTTCCCGTCGGAAATGAAAAAAATACCCGCGGCTGTCACATTGGCGATACAGATGGTAAGGACCCCCAGCAGGCCCAGAAAAGGCTTTCCCCTCAGGCAGTCTCTCATGGAGCTGGAAACAGTGGCCGCCAGAAGCACCAGGACCAGGCTAACCAGAACTTCGCTCCTGGCCAGCACGCCTGTCTTGTGGAAGTCCCTCCAGAGGCTGAAGGAGGTGAGGGACTGGACGTGCAGGTGCTCCTCCGTGGCAGACAGCCGGCGGGCCAGCAGGCAGAACTCGTTCTCCCACTTCTCTGCGATGACATCCTGGGTGACCGAACCATAGTTGTGGAGGTAGTATGTGATCTGAACGGCCTTGGCAAACTTCACCTGCTGGTCTCGACTGTTGGGGGCAAACGCCACTCCTCCGAGCTGGTGGCCGATAAAAGACACTCTTCCATTCTGCAAAACAGACCAAACAAATGTATTCCAATTGTGATCCCTTAAACCTAAAATGATTAAAGCTACTAGTTGCAAATGTACATAGCCATGCCAACTGTAACTACCCAGACCACTTAAACATAATTCAGTTTTAGTATACATTTGTCAAGTTACAAAGCACAAGTTTGCACTTCTTAGCAGCTTCACATAAGATATTCCATTAAACAAAACGATATGTAGCGCCTTTGCACAAATGTTATTGTGTACAGCTACAACCTAGAAATCAGTGTGCCATGTATTCCTGCAATACACAATTGCCCGGGCATTATTCAACATGCATCCAATGCAAACATTGTTAAAGTGTCCATTTGAATGGCAAAACCACGGCAAAGTGGTGAAGAAGTGACCCTTGTTGGAATTGATTGCAAGCAGTTTAAGAATAGATATGTTCAAACAAATCATCTTCAGGGTTTTTTTTCCACTGCCATTTTGAAGCACAACCGGTAAAGGTGGCAGTGGCACGGATGGATAGCGAGAGAAAAATGGCCCTTGAATAAAAACGTGAGTGCCTTCTTGTGCATTCCAGTGGATTTTAGCTGTTATTATTGCTTCATTCAAAAATCTTACAAAGAGCTCCGGTGAGGGTAAAACCCAGGCTAAGGTTCTGGATTGATCAATGGAATACAATGTGCAGGCAAACAACAGCAACAACCCGTATATCGTACATCTGACTTCAATTCACTGCGAAAGAAAACTGCGGAGCAGTCTGCTCCGAGCGAGTTCACAAGAAGTCATTTCAATTGTTAATTTTTACCAAAAATCAAAGGGAATGAGGAGTCACTTCCATGCTTGCAAAGGTAGTATTTTAGGACCTCGTGGGACACAGTATTTCTAAACCGCATAGGAGGGCGTCGGGAGTGCTCATGGCGTCAGAAGATAGAGCAAGAAAACTGTTCAAGCAGAAGATCATCCTCGTGATTTTCAGGTTTGAAGCGAGTTAGTCTTAGAGTAACACAGTATCACTGAACTGGGTCCCTAAATGAATCCGTATTAACGTTAAACAAATGCGTAATGCAGCACCTTTAATGTGAAGTTCCCGCTTCTGAGTATTGAAATTCCTCCAGTTTAATGTAGCCTACTGTATCGATTCATTCTCTGAATGATCGTAATGCATATTGTGAATGAGCTCCCGCAAGGAAGGAATGTGATACATATAAAAATATATAGAGATTTTAGGCGAATTTGTTATTTTAAAACCATTTGTTATTTCACATAGGGCCTCTAGACACAAAACCCAGGTAAATATTTCAAAATATAGTAAATGTATCGCTAACAATTTTAAACTGGTACGTATTTTTGGACTGTCTTTACTCAAGCAATGCATTGTTCTGGCGGTATATTGTGTCAATTTTGATGTGCTTTACAGGAATGGAAGAAAAAAGACTGTCACGGCTTGACAGGAATTCATTGGTTCCATTGGGGTTACCTGCATGACTATTGTGTTTTATTTATTGTATACATTGCAAATTAGAAGCCCGCTTTGTGTGTGTTGTGTTTATTTATATTGTTTCAATTAGTTGTAGCGAAGCGAATTGTTAAATTTGCAAACTAGGGGGGACTTCCACCACGGTAAACCTAATCAAAATTGTGGTAGCTACTTATTCCCACAGACGGTGCATTGTTCGCGTCAAATAATCCAGGTAATTCAGCTTTTGGCTTGTGAAGCACGTTCGTCTGACAGTAGAGCACTGGCTTCACAGGATTCTGTCATCGGCTATTGATGCTCAAGAGGAAAAAAGACGCTGCATTTTAAGGAAATTCGTTATTTAAAATCAAGCGGTCTTACCTTCAACGTGGTGTTTGGATAGCTTATTGGCACCTTTGAGAAAGTGCTGTTCGATAGAATGGCTAAGCGAATGTCTTCGAAAATTGTAATTATATCATCCAGAAGGCATTTCTTGTCCAGATGCCTCATGACACAGAGATGAGCAAAAGTGTAATTATATCCTTTATAATTAACTCGCAAATCCAGCACCTTCTTGTGCACCCGCAAAACCTGATCGGCTAACTCCAGTATGTTTCCCCCGGATTTTGCGAGCAGAATTAGCCTGCCATATCTGCCGGGAGTGTGAAGGTCTGAGTACAGCTTGTTTTTTGACTGGTCAATGGGAAAGAGACTGTTTGCTAGACTCCGCTCTATTTTAGCAAGGCTGTGGGTCGGGGCAACCAGAACCTCGAGGTCCGTTTCGGGCTTGAATCTGCTCAGCACAGTGGATCCAAAAATGATGGTTAGGACAGCGGGAACTGTGAGGAAAAAAACCGGATGCCTGCTAACAAATAAGCCCAGCCAGTAGAACGAAGCTTTAAGCCCTCTGTGAATCACTTGCCGCAGCATCATCCACCAGATCCAGCTTGCAGATGCCCCGTGTCTTCCTATGAAGCACATGTGAAATGTGGCTCCAGTTGCCCCGTTCCGTCAGTCCGTTTCAGAACACACTATTCCTGTAAAACACTGCAGCAATTTGCAACAGGACAGGCGGCTATTGATCACTCGAGGATGTTTTTGTTGTTGTTTCATCTCGAGCCATCCCTTCCCCCTTTTTAGTCCACCGATCAGTGAAGACTTGTGTTGCTCTTGCTGCAACCGCTGCCAGCCTCGGCAGTCTGATGTGCATGTGTGCCTAGTTCTTCTAAGTACACTATCTGTCGTGGCTGATTCATGCACTTGACTGTAACCATGTGCAGCGCTAAATAAGGGAGGAAGACGGGATGGAATACTGATCCCAGGCTATTTTAAGATCGTGCAGTCGTTTGCTAGCATTGCCGAGACCAAATATTTAAAAGACGTTACAAAATGTAATTGACGACATTGTGGTCATTACGCGTTCGAGTCTTCTGATTTCAAATGAATGAATATTTCGAATTTCGAAATATTTGTTATATTGTGAATAATTTAATAAAATGGGGGAAAGAATCAAACCTGCTCTGGAACATGTCTTATACTAAGGCAGGTTTTGAAAGACACAGTAAGCCCGAAACGACCAATACCGGTATTCTACACTGCCATATCTGTTGTAGCCTATAGGGGAGGTTTAGTAAGACGAGGGAAACTCCAATGGACGTACCGTGGCATGAGTGTCCCTCTTTTTGACCCTTCTCTGTCTAACTGCAAGGCATTTGAAATACAGACCAGAAACCTGTAACTTGTGTTAGGGTGGTGGACATTCTGCCAGAACACTGCAGGTACTTTACCAATAGGCTATTAGGCTGTCATGTTTCTGAAGGGAAGAAGTTTCTTTGGTATTTCAAAATGTCATTTTAAAAATCCTGTAAGTTGTTTCTATAACAGGTGCGTACACTACCACAAATCAAAGCTCATTTTCCGCCAGTTTAAAGGGGTTCAAAAATTTTTTCTTTTAAAGTGTTAGGTGGCAGCTGAATACATTATTGTTTCCAGTTGATAACATAACAATATGGGCATGTCTGAGCCCAGAGGTCATTATAAAGGAACTTGGGCACATCATCCCAACTTGTATAAAACTTGATTAAAGGAAATTAAGAATATGGTAGTGTATATCTCAAAGAAAGTAACTTACTTCTCAAATAAGTCTGCAAATGAAGTTAGAGAAGCATAGTCCTTTAGGCTGATGCATAAATCTAAGCATGCCATCAATCACGTATAGACTTTTTGGGGACAGCATGCGGTAAACTGGCGGTGGGTAAGCTACAACGGGTGGTTGGCCACCTTGTCATAATGTCAAAACTCAGTGGGGAAAAAACGGCGGGATAATAAAAAGCAACGCTGCCTGTTTGTAAAAGCAGAAAAGCGCACTGCATCCCAGAGCCTTCTTTTTGCACATTTGAGCTGTTGCTGTTCTGCTGTGGTTCTGCTATGCTGTTCCAGGAACACATTCAACGCATTCAAAGGCTATTTGTTACTGGCTTGTGTCCGGCTTAGATTTACAGAAACCTGTTTTAGCTCTTTTGGTCCAAGACAATGTATTGATCTCCGTGCTCTTTGTTATTACCCTAGAGCTGCTATGGGGTTGTTGTTTATGACTGCCTGCTACTGAATTTATTCAGGGTATACACTGTCTCGGGCTATCTTGCCTGTTTACATTTGCGCATTACTTAAACTGAGACTTTAAAAAAAAAAAAAAAGTAATTTTCTGCCTCAGTAATCATCCTCCATTCTTGTGCTGGACTGTAATTTTTCAAACCACTCATAAGACTTTCACACTGCTTATAAGAGTAATCAGGTCAATTCAGCAAGACTGTAGGTACTTCTGTAACCAAATATTTCGGAGGTATTTGCTTTGTCATATTTTAGTTTGAATACTATGATGTCAAATATGTGCCATTAGCATGAATGTGCTTTAAAATACACAACGACAATCCCATGTAATCAGAGATATTGATTTTAAGAGTCCTGAATGAAGCCCAGATTCTTCCCATTCTATTCATAGAACGTGGACCTGCATTTAAAAGCCACATAACAGCTTTAAACCCTATGCATTTCAAGTGCAGGGCATTATGGCTAACAAGACTGCTGATTATTACAATTTTGCATATTGCTCAGATTTAACATTCTTCGTTTCCAAAGAGTCTTGATATTGTTCTTATAGTTTGGTGCATGAGGATTTCTCTTCTGAAATGATTAGGGCTGCAGTAGCACCCGTGTAGCAGGTTGGTGGCTCAAATCTGAGGGGAGTTGCTGCACTTTGGCCTGAGTTGCTGCAGAAGACGCCTGGTGTAAATGGAAGAAATGTAAATCTGCTGCATACGAGTTGCTTGAGAACATCTACCACGTAGCGCAATAGGAGCATGCAATGCTTACAGGCGGTGTACTCCATTGATGGACATTTTTGGGCAATCCTAGGGAGGACTAAAACGTTTAGCAAGATAACAATCCTTAAACGGTGTACGCAGAGCTGTTGGGAGAAGGGGCTGTGCGTCCGCTCAGCCAATTATTCACAATGTTTTTGTTTTAAATTGCTTTAAAATCGGTAATTACATAAAACTCATTTTAATTATGCCTGGTGACCCTACATTGGGGCCACATTCCATCTAACTGCAATCAGCTGATCCATTTTATAGGCATAGTTTCATTGAGCACGCATGTTTTAAAATGATTATTTTCATCCTCCACTGAATGCAAAGGTGACTTAGCAGAAAATCTACATTTCATTAATCTAATGAGGCTACAATAGCGTGTGCCACTAATAAATTCAGGTTGTCCTTGCCTAATCCCTAGGCTCTGACCAAATAAGCACTGTACTTTTCTTAGTCCGTCTATTGTGGGGTTCTCTCCAAAAAAGCTGAGTAATATATATTCTAGGCTGTTTCTAAAGGGGTGTGTGCACGAGCGTGTGTGCGTGCGTTGCACGTGTGTGCACGGGATAATTAAGGACGTTGGGAGTGGAGAGGAGCATCTACACCGACATGCCTTGTTTGTTTAAAAGTGTACGGTGAGTCAGAAGCAGTAGAAAGACCATTTCAAAGGCACAGGGGGAGCTGGTGGAGGTTGGGCGGCCGTACTCTATAGACAGATATTACTTATTTATGCATAGCTGGACCTGCTTGGTTTAATGTCAAGCACTGCGTCACTTCTATATGAAAACATTGTGCAGAATATGATTTACTTTATCTAGACATTACGTTTAATTAAATGGAAAATCAGTGTATATAGTGCATGAAAGAGGCACATCTGGTCTATTTATGCCTTCCAAAGTTGTTATGTCAAAAGCAGGCCTAATTGTGATTTTGGAATCTCGTGTCAGCCAATCGTGTTTCATTCCTTGCAATGCCTTGTCCGTGTTGCAGTCTTGTTGACTGTGTTCTCTTACTTAATTTAAAATGGTCTGGCTGAAAACACAAAGAAAGAAACTGCATGAAAGCATGCATTTAGAGTGAGTGTTTCCCCCAAGGGCATAGTAAAGTAACTGTTATTCGGTGTGCATAAACAAATGAATCTATCCACACTAGTAACTTTCTTCTGCAAGTGTTTAAGCTGTTGTACTACAGTTCAATTTCCTGAATTAGGTTCAAACAGCAAGGTTTTTTTTTTATTATTCTTCTAGTTTAATATTTTTCCAAAGTATATGCTTTGAAACAACATTAACAAATTTAACAAAACAGTGCTGTGTTTGCCCTTGGTTTTCACTGAGGGATTTTTAAAAAGAGTTGGCGTCTGTTCAATCTGTTCAAACCCTATTTGCAATTCTCTACATAATTTGAAGAAAGGCGCGTGTAGAAGCACAAGAAGGACTCCAATGTGAGGATTTATGTGTCTAGGCAAAGGTTTCAGATGGTGGATGTTGACACTGTCCATGTTAGTCTGGGGTCTGGAGTTTTTGTTTGTTTGTTTTTGTCCGAGTTGCCTCCATTGGTTAGGTGACAAAGCTGATGGCGTTTATGAGTTTTTATGCTCAGCCGATTCCCTTACCTTGGGGCGACTCTTTACAGAGGCCCTTACAGAAACGCTCAGGTAGGGATGGGTCAGTGGCTCCAAGTCGAAACTCTAGAGACTAAAAAAGTAAGAAACTACTAGGCTAAATAAGCCAGCGGGTTGACCATTAAGTCGTCCATTTCTAATGCAGCAAGGGTAGCGGCCCTCTGGCCGTAATGAACATTGTGAGAAGACAATCCTGACAATGTGCAGCCACCCAAGATTACTATCGGGATTACTGCCCTGAGAAGTCGTCGTCATTTTTATTGTTTGCCTAGCAGGCCTCCTCATCCCACACTACTGCAGCGTTTTTGATTCTACATCCACCATTGCCCATCAACAGTGATAGATCTTTTTCTACTGTTTGGCTTTATCTTATTATTTTTGTAGCCCGGTTCCCTTGATCAAATAGCACAACATAAATATACCAGCTTGAATACAGACTCATGACCCTCTGGTTAAACACGTACCTCCCTATTCACAACAGACCTGATCTGGAGTCTCGGAAGCGCTGTAGAACCTTATTGTGTGTGTGTGTGTGTGTGTGTGTGTGTGTGTGTGTGTGTGTGTGTGTGTATATATAAATAAATCACCTCGACATGGATATAGAGTGAAAAATGACAAATCATCTAATAGAGCCGCTGTCTCCAAATTTGTGCCACTTAAATTTGCAAATATGCATTGAAAATGTGGCCACAGTGAATGGATTAACTGAGGAATAAATGTACAGGTTTAGTTGCAAATATTAATTTTTTCCCAATCATTTTCTGAGTCACCCGTCGCTTCAACCCCTGCCATCACACTCTGAGAGGCTGACACTGCTAGCCTCTTTAGGAACAAGCCAGGAGAAGCCCTGCTGATTAAGCAATACTGTGGTCTCCCAATCACAATCAGATAATTTGGATACAAATCTGTATAAATAACCTTGACACGGATATAGAGCCAGGTGGGTACCTTTAGCAGCTAAACCTGTTGGGATAACCTAATTGACCTAATTGTTATCTGTGAAAAAAAAATTAAAAATCATCAAATGATTAATTTCATTTCAGTCTCCAGAGAGAAAACTTTATTATGGAGAAATGTTTTACGTGCATTTTGCTCTATATGAAAAGCTAATGTATCATGACATATGCATTCAAGAATGAATAATGTGTTTTTAAAAACCCATTTGAGAAAGGGAACTGGTCTTACATACTTTCTCAGACTTAGAAACAGTTTATAACAGTTTTTATTTAATGAAAGTAAATCAGTGACCATCATCTTTCTGATTCAAGTTTAATCAAGACTGCATTGGCTTCAGTCAAACTGATGTTATTGATATATCAATTTTGTTGAAGTAAGTGGTATTATGCATACTTAATGTTGTACTTAATTTATCCAGAATTACAAAACTCCCTTGGGGGGGTCAAATATTTGCAAGGGATAGATAGATTATGTTGTGCTTATGCCAGAAAAGTCACTTGCTCCCACCAAACACATATGGACCCACTTCCTTCTTATCACACACACACACATGCCCGTCCCCCACCCCCCACCATCCAATGACATCTGGGTGTAAAACATTGAACCATTCACAACGTTCCAGTAACCTCAGTCGTCGAAAGGACCACACGTTGGCAAGATCCTTCTAAGACAGGGTATCTGTTTGAAAATGACATGCTCTCAGATAAGCAATAAGAGAGGAAAGGCCACCAAAAATTGCCTTTGCCAAGCATTGAAGTTCTTGTTATTAATTTTTTTTTCTTGGCAATTCATCAGAAAGGTCGCAAAAACAATAGAAGTCCCCTAGGAGGGCTGAACGCATGCTCTCTCTTTGTTGCACAAATTATGAATGGTTCTCTCATGTATTCTATTTAAGCCTTACTCCAGTCCATTAGAGTCACAATGACCTTGAGTCATGAATTGGTTTGGCACTCAGTCAGGAATATAAGTGCCACCTGGTGCTGAAACGAGGCAAACCTTGATTCAGCAAAGGAGGCTTGCTGCCCACCGTAACCGGGAAAGACCGTAGTCACACGGTTAGAGCTGTAATGTATTTTTCATACCACATCATCCAGGAAGCAATACCACAAATGGACATACCAGACAACAGGGGGCATACTAATTAAGGCATGGGAACTGTGGGTATTGGCTTCCCTGTGAGTGACTGTAATGAACTGCCTCGGCACTAGGGGTTGCGGTTTTCCCTGCTGGTAACCGATGTGCTGAAGATCCAACAGCTGAAGGAGCTGTTTAACAGTCAGAGTGCCTCGTCTGGCTGGCGTCAATAGCACCATTCTAACAGTCATTTCCCTGAAGGTCAAATAACACCGTTAGGTCTGAAAGTATAACATGATTTGAAAGAAAGCACACTGAGGCAAGTTATTTGTGGTCATGTCTGACCTAGGCAAAGGATCATGTCTGTGTAGGAGATATCTGTATTTAGCTTAGGGTAATTTTCCGATCAGCCATAACATTATGACCACGTACAGGCGAAGTGAATAACACTGATAATCTCCTTATCATGGCACCTGTCAGTGGGTGGGATAAATTAGGCAGCAAGTGCACATTTTGTCCTCAAAGTTGATGTGTTAGAAGCAGGAAAAACGGGTAAGCGTAAGGATCTGAGCGACTTTGAAAAGGGCCAAATTGTGATGGCTAGATTACTGGGTCAGAGTATCTCCAAAACTGCAGCTCTTGTGGGGTGTTCCTGTTCTGCAGTGGTAAGTACCTATCAAAAGTTGTGAAGCAGCGATAGGGTCATGGGCGGCCAAGGCTCAATGATGCACATGGGGAGCGAAGGCTGGCCCGTGTGGTCCGATCCAACAGACGAGCTACTGTAGCTCAAATTACTGAAAAAGTTAATG
>JAOYSI010033571.1:0-28304 GCA_025775065.1 Hiodon alosoides
TAAAAGCCCCCCAAAAAACTAAACTATCGGTTCATGGTTAAGTGACTGCAAAATATTCATATTTAACAGTTAAAGCCTACAACGTTGCACACAATAAGCCAATTACACAAATCCCTGAGCTCGTCCATCAAGCCTGAGAAATGCATGGGGCCTTTGCCCCCAAATAGATTAAGACTTGAAAGGAGTTGTGTTAAATGCTGAGCTGCATAGTCTCGATCTAATGGATATGATCAAAGCTCGGGAAACTTCCAAAAGAGCAACCCAAATAAATGCCCAGTTTACAGAACTCGTTTTATTTCACACTTTGTGCACAAGTAAAGTTTATGCCTGCAAGTAGCAGAAGTGACAGGGTCAACGATCTGACAAACCGCTTATAGGATCAACTAACTGGAGGAACGTCTTGCCTGGTTCTGCAATGCTTGTGATTTTACGTGGCCGACTTGGTCACATTTGAAATAATGTTAATGCTCTGATTTTTAAAATATTGCATGCATATAAATATGTTTTTTATGAATCTGCATTTTTCTCTCCCCAATTTGGAATGACCAGCTGCGCTAAAGGACTTGCATGTCACAGTCAATCCTGCAATCACTAGGAGATGGTAAGGAAGTAATACAATTGCCCTCATCTGATCCAATCACCTTCAAGCCACCAGTTCTTGTTGATGGCACAGCCAGCCTGCGGCCTCGTAAGCAGACATGAGATGCCAGGGGCCCTCCCATCCACTGTGGCGCTCTGCCAATTGGAAAGTCCGAAAGTGATGTAATGAGAATTCTAACATGCGCTTGGCCAATCGCCTTTACCAGTTGAGCCACTCGGGAGGCCTTTGTTATTATTCAATTTGGACTTGTTATGAGATGTACTGTTGCACTTGGCTCAATGCGGTGTGAATGGATTCCAAGTATAAACCTTGACAGCTTCTTATCTCAATATCGTGACATCTAATAACCAAGTGAGTCTGATATGTCACTCTTGGAGAAGCTGCTGTATACATGCACGTCCAGCATTAAATGAAATGTCTTGAAGCAGCTGTCCCTTCCCAGCTACCCATAATGACATAGTATGAAGTCCCCTGAGCACGGGGCGTACGCTTGGTCAGGTGAGAGAATAAAACGAAACGTGCCGTTCCAGGTGATGCTAAGCTTTTTGGTTCACAGTTTTCCTTCACCTCTCTTCTGATATTCAGAGAGCGTCACTTCTTCCTCAGCAGGATTCCCCTGCAGCCATGCCGTTCGGAGATTGGGTGCCCCTCTTAAATTCAAACACATGTCCTGTGCAGGCAGGGACGTTATAAATATGTCAGAAACCGACCATGCCTAACGCCCGTTGTTACAACTGCCCCCAGGATCAACGGAATATCACCACAAGTGCATCTGTTATTCATGAGAACGCCTGCACAACAGCGTACGTGACGGAGCGCTTCTCAGCCGAAATGTGACCGAAATGTGATTGAACAAAATGAGTCTGATTAAAGCCCTCCAATTCCAATGCTGTCAACAGCGAGCGCCTCCCGCCTTTATTACCGCCATTCTGGTCTTGCATTGCCAGGCCTCTGTGCTTCTACACTGACTCCAAGAAGAAAAAAGTGAATTTACACGCCCCAGTAAGTGCAGTAATTGTTTACGCACAGAACTTCCTCACTGGCAGCCGGTGCGAAACACAGACGGTACTTGTAAATGTAAGGATGGTGTGTGTGTGTAGTTGACTCCCTATAGTAAAAAAGCTGGAGGCTGCTGCGTGCTTCTTGTTTATTTACCGGAGAAAGACAACCGTGCTTGTGGGTCCCCGATTAGGCACTGTCAGTCTCTTCTGTATTAAATTGACAATTAAGTTGCTTTTATCCAAAGCGACTTACACCTTGCTCCAGGCCACAACAGCTGGGGGGGGGGGGCTCAATCCAGCAACCGTTCGGTCACCTTAACCACTACACCGCAAGCTGCCCCTTTACAATTACATTACGATGTCAAGAAAAGACAGAAAGGTCTGTGGAATTTCTAAATGATTTACCACAAGTCATGTGGAAGAACATATTGCAATTTATTATTACAGCCCAGAACGTTCTAAGGAATTCCTTATTATTTATGTTTTTCTTTCCCTTTGAATACAAGAAGTTAACATTGTGTTTTCACAGGAGAGAAGGACCAGGAAGTCTCTTCTAAAGTGCCCGAAAATCAACCACAAAAAGTGGGTAAAGGTCGCTTCACATTGTCCCTCTGAATGACAGACAGGTGGCTATAAAAACTACTTAGGTAGTGAATGGGATTTGGGAGAATGATCTTACCTCATGACTGAGTATGGTAGTTTAATTCAGTGCTTTCCATGTGTGATTAAGCCAGACCAAAGTGAGATCATTTAATGAGAAACGGAAAGGCTTGGACGATAAGCTTCCTTCCTGGTTTTGTTGCCCCTCGCTGGGTTTATCAACTCAATAACATGCTCGGACCTTATCTGCGAATTACAAATTGTCTGATCCCTGGGCAGCAAGTTCTGTTCAACGTGCTTACAGTACCGGCGCACGGTTTCTGAAAGGCCAGGAATCGCCGGCCGACAGTGCAAATAATTTCTAACTCCCCTAGTCATCCTGCTTTTAAATATTACAAAGCACACATGAAATACACAGATAGAAAAATGCTCCATAAACCGCAGACTTTATTAAGAATCCAGAAACACTACAAATTTGTTGCCTAATGGCCCAGAAACACTGATTACATAAGTAGACCCCATTAAGCATTCCAAAATGTACCATTATCAATATTGATTGCTAATTCTGTCTAAAGAGACTAAATCTACCCTAAAGTTTCCGGAAGCCACCCTCACACGCATCGTACACTGGCCTCCATATCGATTCAGTCCCTTGTTAAATATAACCAAAAAAATTGATTCAGCGGAAAGAAAATGAATTAATTATTATTTTTTTTAAATCATGGCTCATCAAGACAACTTGAATCTGAGCTTCATTGTAACATTAATGATTCAGAAAAGCCCAACATATCTGAATGATGCATCATTTTTTTTTTTTTTAAACACAGACACCAAAATAATTCACACCTCTGCAGTCAGTCCTTCGCACATCCGCCTTTGGCCGTGATCACACTGAGAAAATTCTTCCTTTATCAATTTCCATGCCACAGTGTCCCTGTTGGAACTGCGGCAAGCTAAATGGTCATTTAGAGCTATTGGTTTCGGTGCCTGTATCCGTAAATGATTGTCCTTTGCGGTTCTATTCCAACATAGAGCTGGCTTTTGAAAAACAGGTGCCGCAGGATATTCCAGTACTCCTACGATTACGTTTAAAAATGATTTACAACCCTAAGTTCCTACAAGTGAAATACAGCGAAGATAATCCTGTGTGGAGATTCATTTAGCTGACGATGTTTCCCAGTTCCCAGATGCCAAGCCAAATTGCCATTTAGAGATATCGCTTCGTTCAGCACAGTTAGTTAGCCTTTTAAAATTTAATTTCTCCCCAAGACCCTAGTGGAAAAAAAGTATCAAACCAGGCCCTGAAGCACAATATACTTAAATTAAGTAGTGTGTAAGTAAAGTTCTATTAATGCAGACTTCTTTCGGCTGTCTGAGGGGGAACCTTTTAAGGGAGTATGTCGTGGGGATCACGGCTTCAGTGAGCTGCCGTGACGCTTGTGCCCCGAAGTGGGGCGCCAGTTTTCCTCAAACTTTTATTAAGACGCTGGAGATTAAATGAGGGGAGGGAGCAAAGGGAGGCCCTCCTGTCAGGAAACCCAGTCGCCTTCGATAAACAAGACTCTTCACACGAACAAAAGAAACTGTGCAGACTTTACAAACCAGGATTCACCATCCTCACCGAGCATGTTTACGCTCTCATCTTCATCGCCGTCGCCGCCGTCCTCATCATTGCTGTCAGGACTATTGCCATTGTCAGGGGTAGCCGGTGGTGTAGTGGTTAAGGTGACAGGCTTGTAACCAAAAAGTTTCAAGTCCCACCCCCAGCTGTTGTACCCTTGAGCAAGGTACTTAACCTGAATTGCTTCAGTAAAATATCCAGCTGTGGCTGAATGTAGAAATTGTAAACTGGGTAAGTAAAAAGCAGGCGTCTGCTAAGCAACTGAAATGTAACTGACAAATATCCGTTCGTACGAGCGCACTCCTGCACCTCTGCTCACTTGCAGTTTTTAAGCCTTCTTGACAGCTGGTTTATACCTGAGTCGCACCTGGGTGTAATCTGGTTTGGTGAACCTTGCTCAGGTGTCTCAGTCTATTGGCCGTCTGCACCGGAACACATTCTTTTTTCGGTTTTGCTATCGGAGGCTACTGAGGTGTGCCAGTTTCATACCAGCTGACCTCCACTTGCCTACCTGCCGTATTTTTTTAAATGTCAAATGACCCAAACATTTAACAAATATTCCAATCTGTACCAGGATGATGTAGGATTCTGGTTTTGTAATAGTCTTAATAAAGTGTAGATAAAGAACCTGACAAAATGGTAATTTGACAAAATGAGAATGGTAGAATTTGATCAATGGTACTGAACATGAGTTATTACCATTTTCACACAGAAAACTTGAGAGATTGCTGGTGATATTGCATTCATTTTTTTAGGAGAGTAGGGTTGTAACGGGGGTGACAGCTCAATCAAGCATAAATCTGAAAACCTATTTTAAGATGTTTTTCAGAGAGGCCCCACAGCAGAGTTAACAATAAGCCAAAGATGTACATAAAATGATCAAAACATCAGTAACTCTTGAGACATGTTCCCAAAGACATTCACTGCACACAAATTTTAGACATTATCGACATGAAAAAGACGATTCCTATTAAACTTTAGATAGCCTGGTTCTGATTGTAAAAAATGATTTTATGTGGTTATAAAATTATTAAATGGATAGGGAAACTTTTACTGGTCCAATTTTATTTAAATTCATCCATTTAAAAAAATGCTTAGACAACATTTCTCATTACTACTGCATTCCAAAATGCATGTCAAACGTGAAACGGGGGTCTATGAAACTAACTGCATTTTGAACCCTGCCAACTGCGTGGTGGGTGAGAAATACAGGTATTACTGAATTATCACCACAGAAGTTTGATGAAATGAAAAACGAATCTCCAGGTGACAGCCACAGTAATATTCCCAACACTTCCGCTGGATTCCCATTAGTATATGGCAGATTCTAGTGATTTGGTCTGGTGTTGGAGTGGTCTTCCATAGTGGCCTGGCTATGCTGAGATAGAGCTCCTCTAGTAGACCTACCCTGCCCTGCACACTCAAAAAATGTCATATTCATATATATTTTATATTATCTAGAAAATATACATTTTATATATAATCGCCCCCACCTCACTGTGAACCCCCTGCAGGCGCTGTTTCACAGGTAGCCAAGGGAACCCTCAGCGACCGCCCCCTCCCATCCCCACATTGCCGTCTGTCAATTGAGTTCGGCCGTTTAGACAATCCTCGTCACAGTGAAATTATCCAGATTAGGACTTGCAATCTCGCTTACAAACCTTAGTAAGTTATTTCTCGACCTGTGGGTCATCTGTTGCTTAACGTTTATAGACGTGTAAATACACAAGTTTTCCTCAGGTTAGGCTTATACCAAGCAAATGCAAAGATTGGCAGTTATGAACGAATATGCCATCTGAGATATAAACTGAGTGGGGAGAAAGTTATTTGACAGTATTTACCAGTGCGGTGCTTTCGTAAATGAGCGTTACCAAGAGAAATACGATATTAAAAGCAGAAAGTTTAATAAAACAACAAATGTCCACATCGGAGCAGCCTAATTAACGAATATTCATTATTAATTAATTCATTATTAATATTATTAATATACCAGAAATCTGATTGACTGTTATATTTCACGAACGAAGCAGACAACGAGTTCAAAACAACAGTCTTGCCCTTTCATATATGCTATGCATTGTTGCCTCAAAATCACCGGGAAAATAATACAACTGTAACACAGATTCGTGCAGACATCCTATTGACCACGATAGTTGAGCAAATGACAGTGTATGCATTCTGCATTCCCACATTATTACTCATTATTATCATTACACGTTAACAATTCATTTGAATGCGGCCATTATAGGCTACCACTTTTAAATGGAGATATGTAAACATTAAATGCAGATTTAAATACATTCTCTGATATGAAAGTTAACTGTAATTTCCCCCAGATACATTGCCTATCTTCCAAATGACAAATTAAATATATTTCCAAATACATTTGAAATACGACCGATTGGACAGAAAAGTATTTTGTATTACAGAGTCAGGCAAAAAGTTGGAATGCTTGTCAATCCAAATGACTATACAAATAGTGATGTATCTTTAACTATCAAACATGACCTGTTATACACAATTAATAAACATAACGCCCTGCCCGCATTCTAATCCTATAGAAAATAAATGATGGTTAGCATCCGTTTTTATGCGTTTATTATTCCAAATATAGCATACAAAAAAATAATGCAAAACCTCAAATTATTACACGTAAAGATATTCTTGCGAATTATATGGTTTGACGCGGAATTAAATTTGAATTCAAATAAATGAAAATATACTGTAGAGAACTGATGATAATTTACATTTTTATGACATAAATTCATATTAAATTAAATTAAATTTGTTGCAGAACAATGGTATCCCCTCCGTTTCGCCACGGGGAGGAAATACGTTTTTTTGTTTTTTTTTATGCGCCTGCATCCTCAGATGTAACCAGGTTAAAATAGTATCGCTTAATTTAATGCTGCCCTGTTTACAGATGAGCAAACTTTGCCTCTGGCATCAGCTATTCGTGCCCCTAGTTACTCAACAGAGACGAGAACGCGGACGTTTTAGAGCATACTTCAGCGAATGAAAAATTAAAAAACCCAATTAAAAAAATTAAACACTCAAAGCTTCCACGTAATATAAAACTTAGAGCCTAAAATAAATAAATACAGAAAGTAATTCTGACTCCCACCCAGGCAAGGAGGGACGAGGGGGGAGGTGGATTGAACTGTCTGTCTTGTAAATGCAAAAACGATGGGATTTTATTAATGCACAGTTCTGGGATAGTAATATATATATTTTAAATGAACTATATATTGTTTTTCTCAGTTAATTCGAAGCGCAAAGGCGATTCGTCATTAGTTTACACAGCCCACCTAATTCTGTGGGACTGTTTTAGCTACAGTATTGAAAATGTTACGATAATAATATATCGTTTGGTGTCTTACCCGCATTCCTGAGCTTCTTGTTCCTATACACTGATAAGATGACAAGAAGGTTTCCTAAAATGTCAACAGCGATGGTGAAGATCAACACGCCGGCTAGCGTTGTGGTTACACCGGCAGACGGGGTTTGTGCGTCGAGGCTGCTTTGATTCGGACCTTGGGACCAGCAATCGATACAGCTCACGTTCATGTTAGGGTCCATACTTACGGTTTTTTACGAAACCGCATCAAAACTTCTCGACCATGAAATTGTATTCCCGCTGATGCATAAATTGGTCCGAAAACCGATTAACTTTCGCCATGGAGACATAGCAGAGATGACTTCTCTTCTGTCCAAACCCAATCGAGAGATTAAACTTGCCTTGTTTCCCAATTTCCATTTAAAACATATTTTTTCATTATAGTATTTATCTGTATCGTTGAAGCTTATTTTGTCCTTTTTTCCGGATGGCACGTTTGTATCGCCGTAGATTGCGAAACATGTCCATTCATTCACTAGCTCCACTTACTGACGAAAAAAAAATCTCTCAGAAACAGTACTTTTAATTATGTTTATCATGGCCGGGGATATCTATGGTTACTTAAACGTCTCTCTCCAGTTTTAGGAAAAAAGGTGGCTCCGTATTACTTCAAAGTTCAGAGAGAGAGAGAGAGAGAGAGAGAGAGAGAGAGAGAGAGAGAGAGAGAGAGAGAGAGAGAGAGAGAATATCCTGGGCTGAACGTTATTCCGTGCAGTCCGAGTTGAACTTGCACGACATCTGTCAAACACCTTTTTTTTTTTAAATTAAAAAGCAGTCATTAGTACTTAACGAGATGTTCTGTTAAAGCGAGCGTAAGACTTGCTAGTCAGTGATTCAGACACGTGACATACAGCCAAGTATGTTAAAGAGGTTAAACTAAAATTAAAAGACCTTCAAATACGGTATTTATATGCTCGTCGCGGTGATAATAACCGTTTTTGGTAAACTAATAAGAAGCTATTGCTTCAATTGTAAAATATTATCAAGGATGCTTTAAATGTCGCCAATGATATCGCTGCGTTAGATTTACGTTCGAGTGTCAAGTACTAGAGACCTTGTGAAATGTTTATATCATCATTTTTTTTTTAAATCACTTTGCCCATAAAAAAAACGATTATTCGTTATTAATGAACGTGTCACGGAGCCCGTTATATATTGAAACGTAATAATAACGTATAATTGCATTATAAATAACGTTACCGCAAGAAAATTAAGCTGTTGATTAACTGTTGATTAACAGATACGGTAAAGATGTAAAGCATTTCGTTTTGTTTAAATTCATATTTTAAAAATTAACTGACAAAACATATTGTTGACGGTCTACGTTTATATACAACTCTGAACTGAAAAAAAAACCCTTTAAAATGAATACGTGGATCAAGAAAATCTAACTGTTTCGATTAGATGAAGTGGGACTGTGGAGTAAATCACCGTGACCATACAGGCGCTCCAGCACACATGGATTTATACTTTTGGGGGAAATTAATTCCTTTAACAACGTGCAGTGCAGTGTAAATATGTTTAAGACCGAAACGCGGAACTTTGTATACCCCTCCCGCACCACCCTAAATGTTTCTTAACTGACAATGAAACTATTGATAATGAAAATTAGGAGACTGTTGTAGAACAAATCCGTTCGTGCGGTTATCAGTTTCAAGACGGAGTGCTACAGGCTTCAATTTCTGGGTAAATAGCGCCCCCACTTGATTTGAACTTTTTAATTTTTTTTTATTATCGCAAATCACCTTTCATCCTCACATTCCTCTCAAAAACAGACACCAGCACCTACGAACATTCCCCCTGTGACCACTATAGGAGGGATAACAACGAGAACAGTCGATGCCTCGAAACAAGAGATAATTAAGTTAGGCTAAAAAACAAATATCTGGGATTTATTTTAGCAATCGGATATATAATTGTATGTATTTAAATCTAAGTTTAGTTACTTATTGGCATTTTCTTTAACATGTTCGGTCCATGCGCTGACATGCATCCTATGAAGCAATCCAAATAACTGACTGCACAATGCGGTGTCAGCTAATTCTACCGATGTAAAATGTCAGGCACTGACGCCAACAAACCGAATTTGATTTATTTTTAAATTCCTTTTAGGAAAGAGCAAAGTGTGTTATGCGTGGGGAAGGACAAACTTCGACTCTGGTCTCAGACAATTTGCAGAGTTTAAGCAAACCTCTTGTTTTAACCGCAGCACATTGTTCGCAGCAAAAAGGATCAGTTTAAGAGTAAAATTGGTTTAAATCGATACGGTAATAGACGCGCTTCGCTTTCGTCGTAGATAACCAGGTTTAAATCCGATCTTCGCAATGTGTCGTTCCCTCCAGTTCAAAAACGACACATGTTCTTTTACTGGCATTTATTGTGTCTTGAGCACACAATAGGCGTAAGCCGAAGCCGTAACAACTAAAAAGATATACAAATTAGTTCGTTCTAAAAACATCAACATACATGACAAGAAAAACACAAATTACGTTACATGAACTTAAACATACCTCATTGGCCGCAAAACCAAAGGGAGTAAACTTTCTTGATAACTTTCTTAAAACACATGTGTGGGGCGTGGCTGTAAAATCTCGATGTGGTGCTTTACTATAAATGTTCCCCCGTGCAACAGATACCCAGCTTAATTACATGGGAGGAGACAAATAAACGAGCACAAATAAAATAAGTAAATGTGCAATGAAATTAACAAAGAAAAACTGTATGACAACTACACAATGTATGCTGCATCCGTCTGGCAATGTTTAGATTTTTTGTTTGTTTTGTTTAGATTGGATGCATAGATTTGGCTATTCAGAAGCTACTATTCATTAAGTAATTAATCAAATATTTCTGAAACATTGGGCACAATGATAAGGTGAAACTGAAATACAACCGACCAGTTAATTTTAGTGGGATTTGAGCTTTTAGCATCGGAACTTACTAAATGCCGATTGACTGGACGATTTTTTCAGATTAAATTAATTACTGTACACATACAGACCAATAAATAAATAAAGAAACATGGAAAGTTGAGCTGAACATACTATTGAAATATATTGATGCAAAAATAAAGGGACACGACTTTAAACAACACTTCACGGACTTCACCCAATATGAAAATATGTTTTAAGATGCCGTGACTGCGTTGAATCAGAGCATGTAGTTACAGCTAACCAATGAAAACACCGATATTTTTTACGGGAACCAATTAAAACTCAAGTTGTTCACTGCGTATAACAATTGGTTTTTGTTGTAGTTAATGACGCCTATATTTATTTACAGCAGCTTGTTGAGTTGTGCGTGTGTTATGAAACGTGGTTTTGTGTATTGTAGTTGGTTAAGTAATTTCGAGGGTGACATTTCTTGTAGCAGTACTTTGAAGAATAGAAATTAAAAACGAAAATCGCCCTTGTCTAAGCTTGGGGGGGTTTGGTTAAACGTCCCTACTGGGGTTTGTAGCTTGGCGATAACCGGTTTTAAAAAGTAGTAATATTTCAGTCGCAAATTTCGATTTTGAATAAACAACGCGACCTAAAATGGTGAAGGAGAAATCGAAAAAACGAAAGTCGTCCAGTAGCAATAGCGCTGCGGAAGTTAAAACGCATGTGCCCAGCAAGAGGCAAACAGCATCTGATGTGCCCAGCAAGAAGCGGAAAACAAAAGACTGCCGTGTGTCCGCTGTGAAGAGGAACAATAAAGGGGAACTCATTTTCGAAGGTGCTTTTACACTCCTTAACGCACCTCTGGTGCAGTCGATATCGCACGCGGATCCGTTCTAACTGCAACATTTTATATTTCCAATGTAAGACTTCCCAGAGTTCAGACCAAACATGACACCGAAGGAGGTTCTTCAAGCAGGCAGTTTCGGTGGCACCTATTTCAGACCAATTTACTCCAGCGTCACCAGTGAGTATTTTCACAGATGCCAAACTAGAAGCTTAACAGACACTTTTTACATATCTGAACAATTTACAGTGATAATGTTTTAAATAAAAATTAAGCAGGCAATATGTTAACCTCCGAATCACAAAATTTAGTAATTTGGTATCGCAGTAAGTTTGGATTAAGGGAAGAAAACAAATGTTTAAAATGTAAAGAATATTTGCAAATATTTGTATCTGTAACTTTTTTTTATGTACGACTTTTTTTTTTAAAAAGATGTTTTGAGCCTGTGGATTGTATTTCAATACATGGCTCAGCTGGAATTGGCTTCTGTGTGTTTTAGCTGGACAGAAGTGTTGTCGGATAGAATGTCCCGTACCTTACTGGACACCAATTAGAAGCTATTTAAAATGCACACTTAAGACCATGGTGACTTGTGTGCAGCAGGGAATTGCACATAATGGTAGCATTCATGAACTTTGATATTAAATTAAAGTCAGAATGAGATGGGGACGACCATACACTTACAGATGCATGGGATGTTAATTTCTTTTCTTCCGCTGTGCTGTGTGTCCTGCCCACGCAGAAGAGAACTATAAAGATGTCTGGAAGGAACTCCCCGAAGATTGGCTGGAAGGTCTAGACGTCCCAAAACAGGTGATGAGCCGGGTTCAGGCCTGCTGATCTGCCAAGGAGCCAGCACATGAGGCGACCGTCAAACTCCTTTTTCTGTTGAACCGCATTCTTGGTTGTTTTCCCTCTGCGCTGCGGTCCCACCCGTTGGCGTTTATCTCTGGTTGGTTCCTGGCAGGTGTCTTCGACGCTCTACCGGAAAGAGGTGAATTCCTACAGGGTGCAATGCGGGGGCAGCCTGGAGATGTGGGAGACGAGTGGGTGGATCACAGCCCAGGACCCCTATGGCTGGTTCCAGTGGTACTGCAGGTACGCCCCTGGCCTCTCACTGTGTGCTGTGGGGTTGGGGGATGCACGTGAATTTACCCAGGTCTCCACCTGCCGGCTTTCCTTTAACACTGTGCACGAGATTCCTAACCAATGTGATTTAACGATGAAAGGCAAATGATTGCTTCTTGCAACATTATCTAACCCAAATTCTAACTTGTGCCGTGTAATAGCAACCATTTATTTGCAGTAATGGGCTTTTAACTATCATGCTTTGGGGTTCAAGTAGTGATCTTACCACTCGCTAGTTTTTTAGACTATGGTGAAGGTTCTCATTGACTCATCAATGGGAAACGTACATTTGCACGGTGAGATCTGTGCAAGTATTTGCCTCCTTTTTTCTCACCTCAGTTGTTTATTGAATAATCTTATTCCACATCTGTCTGCGAGGTAGCTTGAACACCAGGGGGCCCCCACGGCCCGCAAAGCCTGAACCGCTTGTCTGTGGACGTATCGACTAGCTTCCGTTTGCTCTCGTTTTGACCTTTGCGTCGAAAACCTCTCCGCAGGTTCTACGAGGGGCGGCGCACGGAGGACGACGAGCGGCAGGTGGGGCGCTGGGACAGGTGCGCAGGGCCAAAGGGCCGCTGGAGGCAAAACCTGGTCACGAAGGTGGTGCGCTCGAGCTGCCGCTTCGATGACCACACCGTCTCCCCCGTTGTGCGGCAAACGCTGCAGCACTGGGGCTACCGGCTGAATGAGGACGACTACAGAGCGGGCGCCAAGAGGGTCAAACCCAAATGACCAAAAGCAAACGGATGTCGCCTCTGGGTGTAATGCGCCGTTTTTTAAAATTAAATACAATGTTTCATAGAAATGTATTGAAGGCATGTTAATGTGATAGATGCTCTTGCAGCGTTTATTAAAACTACGGATACAGTTGCTTTATTGGTCAAAGTCAGGGTTTTCTTTATATGCGCACTGACGCTTTTTGATTTTTTTTGAGCACCGGGTTCAAGTGGGGGCAGTTATTTAATGCATGCTTAGTACATTTAACTGTATCTAACCTATAGTGGTGTCGTTTTTGCGGTGGAGGTGACATGCCCCCGTCGGTAGGAAAATGGCAATGTCGAGGAAACGTTCTGGTACGCGAACACATTTAAAATTGCTTGGCTCATGTTTGTCACTTCATTTGAAGTGGATGGACCTTTGTGCCTGTTGTGGTCATGGTGCAAAGGGACGCCCGTTTTAAACGACCACGTCAGGAAACTGTTGAAATACTCAAATCCATGGATCATATTTATTACAGCAAAGCCTGGAGCCAGACTTGGTTCAGAAGCCAGCTCTGGGCCTTAGCATCTATAAATCAGTCAGTACTGGTCCCTGTTCAACAAACGGCTACCAGTCAATTCAAAGCCTAAATGGCTTGGACTAAGATATTCCTAGCTTTACAGCCTGGGTTAAACATTTCATTTTTTGACACATGATCACACAGATGTGGTGTTTTAAGAATTTATTTAAAGAGGCCATGAGAAGCAGGCATTTAAGACAAACATACCGATAGGGGAAAAAAAACTTCCAATTCTACAGTAATGTACAATGTTGGGTGAATACAAAAAATGTTCACGAGAAAAAAAAAGTCTATACAATAGCTAAGTTTTTAACCATTGGGCTTAAAAACAGAGACAATTTTCCAACAAAGCTGGACCCAAGTTGAAACAAAATAATTTCCCCGTACGATTTCCAAAAGAGGCACGTAAAAAGGAACCGCGCATAATACGAAGCTTAAAATATTCTACGAAACGGAGGGAAAAAAAAAAGTTTTTAGAATGATAAAAAAAAAAAGGTAGTTGACCGTGATCCTCAGAATCGGCGACGCTTGTTGGGGCCGAAGTCTGCGGATCCTGGAGGCCCTCTGGGGAACCCCCCCTGGCCACCAGGCATAATGTTGTTCCCAGCCCCTTGCTGAGGTGGTGGGAGCAGAATGGAGAGAAGTGGAAACAGAACGTGAGGTGGGCGCGTTGTGTAGCCAAAACAAGACACTGCTTGTGGCAACAGCAATTTGCACACACGTGGCATACCCCACGCGTTTACCATCCCCTGTCTGTACATCCCTCACACAAACATCACGCTCCTCATTACCCCAACATTGACTCGTGCGCTAGAGCAGTTCACCCACGGGAACAGTTTTGACTTTACCATTAAAGGGGCGGCCTCGGCTGGCATGTTGCCCGTCCCCGTGGGCGCAGGGTTGCCCCCCATGGGTGTTCTGTTCATGCCCATCCCCTGACCTGCAACCGAGAGACAGGAGTCAGACGAGAGCAAAGACAACACTACCGAAGGCCCCTGCAAACGTGCAAAATCAATGTGCATCTGCAAAACTCACCCGCCATGTGCATTCTCATCTCCTGCTCCCTCTGGAAACAAGAACATGCCTTTAGTAAACTCAAGAACTCAACGCCAATGCTACGGACAACGTGTATACTACACTTAGGGAGGAAAACATTTGAATGCCATCGACACTACGCCATATGCTAATGCTAGATTACTCCGGTGTTTATCAGGTGTGGCAGGCCGCCATGCTTAGAGCTGGACCACCAATCGGATCACTGAAAGGAAACGGAGATGATGTCAGCACCCAGATACAAGGAATCTGTGCTTAGGCCACCTCCCTGACCCACACTACTACGTCTGTGTTTGGGTGGGGGGGGGGGGGGGGTCGGCGACCCTGGTCCTCGAGAGCCATTGTGTCTGCAGGTTTCTGAGCTGCTTTTCATTAGCATCCGATTTACACCAGTAGACTACAGTATATTTCTAATCAATTCAGGTTCAAACAAAACGAGGCCAGATGGAACAAAAAAAAAAAAACACCAGACACTGAGGCTGTAGAGAAAATGCTGGTAAGGAGACGGAAGAAAAAGCCCCAGACTCACATTCTCTGGGAAGTTGCCCTTGAAGCCTTCCTGTTGCCTCCTCATCATCTCCTCGCTGTGCATCCTCATCTCCTCTTCCCGGCGGCGCCTCTCCTCCTCCTGCCGAAGCTCCATCTGCTTCCTCTTCTGCAGCTCCTGGTTGTGGAGCTCCTCCATCCTCCTCAGCTCCTCCTGGCGCCTCAGCAGGTCTGGGGGAGATGGCACAACCATTCACCGGCTTGGCATTGGGTCCAACTCTCATAAGCCTGAATTTTTCTAATGAACAATGGGCGTCCACTAATGTCACAAGCATTTGAATTTTGGTACATTCAATATGACACGACTAAATCCAATCAAAACTACAGTGACAACAGGACCCGACATGGTACAGGAAATATGAAACCAACACTTCACTACAGTAGATAGTAGAGAGGAAACTTTGAATTTACATCTTAAGTTTGATCGGCCAATTGCAGAGGAAGACCGTTAATACTACATCAAGGAAAAAACGGTTCAGCAAACTGAAGTTTCCAGCCCACACAACACTATTTGATTCCAAGAAGCTGGGACTTCACTACAATCTCATTAGATCATGTGCAATTTCTTCATCTTCAAACATGGAGTATTAGACAAATCACACATCTTTCACATCAACAGATCTTCCACGCAAGACAAAAGCCAACCCAAATAAACAACGGTGCGATCCGACAGAACCTCTTGCCTCGGGGACCAGGATCGGCCCAACCCTTTGGAGTTTAGGAGGGTCCCACACTCACCCTGCCTCATCAGCATGACCTGGTGCTCGTGTCGCGCGGCCTCCATCTCCGCCTCCAGCTTCTCCTGTGCCTCTTTGATGTTCCTGTCCACCTGCTCGTACTGCTGCTTCTCCATCTCCATCAGGGCTTTCCAGCGCATGGCGTACTCATACTCAAAGGACCCGGGCTGGGCGAATCTTGGCGGCTGCTCCCTCTCCCTGCAAAGACCAGCCACAGAGACCATGCTTCCCAACTGGCCCCACTTCTGCTAGCTGTGATGCTATCTACATGCATTACTGTAAAAAAAAAAAAAGTCTGGACACACAACGTTTAAATGGTTACCAATAATAAAGTGCAGAATGCAATAGCCATGACAGAAATTAAACAGCACTAAAATTGTACTGTACTAAGTTACGTAGGAAATAACAGCTCCCCCACACATATATATATATATATATATAACCCATCTTTAGCCAGGGTAGGACTGAATTACAGTGAATGTGAACACCACGTCACTCACTTGTGAAATTGCTGGTTTTTGTTGATTATTTTCTCCGGCAAACCTTCGTCCTCGTCGTACTGTTCCATCGGTTCCACCGTCACAGGTCTGGGAAATCTACAAAAGCAAGACCAATACAAATTTACCTTTCCAACAGGGCCAATCGCCTCCTGCGAAATCGATTTTGGCCCCGCCCCCCGCTCGCTCAAAACTAAATCTTACCAAAGACAATATACGCTTACAATATAGCTTGATTTTGGGCAGCAGTGTGGAAAAGTGGGTAAGGTTTCAGACTTGTATCCAAATGGTTGTAGGTTCAAGTCCCAGCATGGCTGTTGTATCCTCAAGCAAAACACTTAACCTGAACTGCTTCAGCAAATACCCAGCTGTGTAAACGGATACATACACGTAAAATTGTAAGTCAGACAAGTTGCTCCAGCTAAAAGCTTCCATGAAGCAATTTTATAGGGGGCACCTTGTCAAACCGTCCCCTGCCCTATGAAACATCTGAAAACCAAGTCTGAACAGACTTACGCAGTCATCAAGAAGGCCCCGTCAGAACATCTGTCCAGCGCTTTCCTAGCAGCAGGCTTGGCAGTGTACTCCACAATCCCTTTTCCAGTGGGTCTCCCACGATCGTCGACTATCACAATGGCTCTCTCTATCTGGCCAAAAATGGAGAAAGCCTCTTCCAGGAGTTCGTTGGAAATGAACTGGGGCAGATTCTTCACCGTGAGGGCAGCCCCATGGGTGGCAAACCGGACGCGGAGCTGCCTGCCCCGGAAAGGGGTGTCGTCGAGCTCCGCCTTGGCTATCTCCGCCAAGGTTCTGGTCTCCTACATGTGGCAAACAATTTAAACATTGTGTAAGTTAAAGTCCCCGGGCAAAGACAAACGGCCGCGTACGGGAGTGAAGGACTCACCAGTCGTATGAAGCCGAAGCCCCTGTCCTTGTTGATGAAGATTTCCGACGGCTTCCCATACTTTGAGAAGAGTTTCTCCACCTCCTGCTCGGTCACCCCCGTCGGCAGGTTGCCCACAAACAGTCGGCTGCGCTGAGTGTACGCCTTTTCGCCCGGCTTCCTGAAGCTCTGCAGGTCAATGGTCAAGGCTGAGTCTAAAAAAACAAAAAACAAAGATTACACAAAATAAACGCTTAAAATACCATGGGATGGTCAGTCCTGGAAATAAGTCAGTGCTTGGCTGTAAACCATGGTCTTACTGGCATTCGGAGGCTCGCCGGTTTCAGAGTGCTGCCCATTGCTATTTGGAATCGGCCCTTTTCTCTGATGATCCTGGGGGTTTTGTTGTCTCGGGGGTCCGTGGTTCTGCTGTTCGGGACGGGGTCCTCTGTTGCCCTGCATCTTCGGAGATCAACCAGTTTACATTACAACACTTGGGATCACATAAAGTAAACGGACTGCAGCATGCGCGCAACTCGATTACGAATCGGTAAACAATGCAGGATACGCCGTTTCCAATACGACAGACAGCAATTAGGATTTCAATTGACCTACACCGGAGAAGTCTGTGTGTACACGTTAAAAGACGGGGAATTACTCTTCTATGCACGTGCCGTTTTAATCTCCTCCAAAACAGGGCCATAATGTTGCCAGGGCAGCCAGCATCCCAAGGAAGCTGCGGCTGGCTCCAGAGTCCCTTTGTGCTGGTAGTAAATAAATGCCGACTGTGATATATAACCGATATTTTTACCCTTTGACTGGATACATGTCCCAAAACGCACGTATAAATTAAATACTGCAGATCCGCAGACAGACATCCCATTGTTTCAGCTTATTACCCAAGAACCGACATTCATCATTTTACAATTTCTGAAAATCATCTTTTTATGTACATCATGTAAATCACTGCGCATTAAAGAAATAAACCGGCGACATTTTTCGTATCGTTAAGTAACCCTGCAGTGTTGTGGGTACTTCATTACCCCAGATCTTAATTAGCAAGGTACGTAGTGACATCCGCATAACCCTAATAATGAAATAAGAATAAAATACAAGTTTTGAATAATTCAATTTTTTCAGTAATATACAACAACTCACCTTACTTAAACGATACAAAGATTTTTCAAATGCAATAAAGTCACTGCAACCTTTTGTGTCCAACAATAGCAGCCGCGGAGAAGAAACAGGAGCGTGTCTATTTTCGTTCTGCAGCCTACCATGATGGCTAATAGCATTCAGAATCAAGTTGCTGATTCGCTAGCTACACCCAATGTTTTAGCATAATTTGTTATTTCGATGTCAATCAATAATAGTCGTATTTTCATTGGACAATAACTTTTCAATCACTTGGTGTCGTAAAACCCTTCCAAGAATATTATTGGCGTGAGTGACTTTTCAAACCCGTATGTTAAATTAGATTGGTTCCAATTGGGAAGGAAGTGACGTTTTCACGTTAGTGTGAATGGGTGATATTGAAATTGTGAGGGAAGCGAAATACTCCAATTGCTATGCCGAGGATTTTCGGTTTAGGCGTGTTTGTGCTGTGAAAGACTGTGCCAGCTTCGTCTTGGTTCTGAGTGATCCGTATTGTATTAGCAGTACCATTTCTACTTCGTCGTAAATTTTTAGCTATTGGTGTGGAATTATGGATCGTTTCCATGTTTGTTCAAGGGGTGCGTATTTGCTAAACGGAAACGGAATGTGCAAATGTTTTTAATTTGACCAGATTCGGGATATTATTAGAAGACGGATGGTCAGTTACACTAGGGAATTAACAAGTAGTACTACTTTTTAACGCTTTGTCTCATGTCAAAATAATGAATAATAAATCAATGAACACCCATTTATGTTGTAACGTTGTCTTATTCAATTTTAATTGTATCCATGCATCCATACATTTTAAATCATTTAATAGGTATATAGGTAATGCCGGGAAGAACCGTCCACTAACTAAAATAGGCCAAGCTATCAAGAATTACAAATCTCCATTGCAAAAATCATGTCTTGTTGTTATAGCATCAGATAAAAATTTAAAAGCCATGTTATTTTATAATTGATTATTTATAATCCCTATTGCATTATTTAATGCGGCAATCACTCTCTACTATTGGAATCTCAATTGTTGGGTAATAATCAGTAATGCAACTTTCGAATTGTAGCCGGACTTCGCTGTATTCCGTCTTTCTCAGACAGTAGGTGACGCTATGCACCTTTTTCTGTTCGTTTGTGGACCCGCGGCGAAATCAGTTCAGAGAGAAGTGAAAATCTCTCAAAATCCATCAGATCGCCATAAAGTTGAAGTCATTTGTCGTTTAATCCATATTAATGACATTTTACAGAATTTACACGTTTACTTTATGAAATGTTATTTACGCAAGAAAAACCCGCCGTTTATATAGACATAATTTGAGCCGATAGCCTGCAAACAAGTTTAACATGAAAAATGCCAGTCGAGTCAAATCTTCCGAAATTGACTAAACTCTGAGAAAATCAGCAAATGGTTGACCTTTTTTCAACGTTGCAGATTCGTAGCTGGTCATGCAATTGTAAAAATAGCTATGAATTAAGATAAGCTGCGAGGAGACCGTCAATGTCTTTAAAAAAATGGATTCACCTCTATTGTCTATTGTAACTTAACGTTTAATTTTGTAGGAGGGAAGCGTGGGAGTAGTAGCGTTGCCCCACACCTAGGCTATCTGTCAACTCAGTATCAATTTTTTTGTGCAATAGTGAAACACTGGGTTGTGTCAGTATGGCTGGTGCTAGCAGGTTCCCAGGGTGTGACTCCTGACTGCCTGAAGTCCTATGCGCAAACACCAGTAATATAATCTTGAGATTTCCTGAAACCACACAGGCATCCAAGCCCAATTGTAATTCGTTTCAAGTTAGAAGCTGCTCCTCAAAAAAGTATTACTCAATTTGGGAATTTTACAATGATGTTTAAAAACCATTTAAATGAGTGAAACAAAGGGCTCGATAAAATCAAAACCATCGCTCTGTTGTAGATGTAGAAGAAATAAGATACGGTACATGGTCAGAAGTATGTGGACACCTGCTTGTTGAGCATCTTGTTTCAAAATCGTGAGCATCAATATAAAGTTGGTCCCCCCCTTTGCCACTATAACAGTCTCCACTTTACTGGGAAGGCTTTCCACTTGGTGTTGGAACATTGCTGCGGAGAATTGCATCCATTCAGCCACAAGAGCATCAGTGAGGTCGGGGCACTGGATGATTAGCCTGGCTTTCAGTTGGTGTTTCAATTCGTCACAAAGGTGTTGGGGTTGAGGTTAGGGCTCTGTGCAGGCCAGTTCTTCCACACCAATCGCAACTAACCATTTCTGTACGGAGCTTGCTTTGAACACGGGTGTATCACGTGGAAACGCGAAAGGGCATTCCCCAACTGTTGCCACAACGTTGGAAGCATAAAAAGAACGTCTAGAATGTCACTGCATGCTGTAGCATAAAGATTTCCCTTCTCTGGACTTGCCTTGCCTCTCCCAAACTTTGCAGTTGACACTATGCATTTGGGCAGGTTGCGTTCTCCTGGCATCCACCAAACCCAGGTTCGTCCGTCTGACTGCCAGATGTTGAAGAGTGATTCATCACTCCAGGGAACGTGTTTCCACTGCTCCAGAGTCCAATGAAGCAAGCGTTACACCGCTCCAGGCGACGCCTGGCTCGTGATACTGTAGAGAGCTGTCTGTTTGTTTGGCAGAGCTGACGGGTTATTTACTGTTTTGGATGCAGTGGCCCCAGCACTGGGGCTGAGGGTTGAGGGCTGTAAGCTCTGTTAGGATTTATTCAGGCTTCATGTACTGTGAGAAAGCATGTCTGGTTGCTGCGCTTGGAATGGCCTACGGTGAGAAAAACTGTCTGCATGGATACCTCTGTAAATTTCTCCAAACCACCACTAATGGGCTGATTACTTGTCCCTAAAAAGAAAAATAAAACCATTATTCTACTGCTAATAATCACACCAATGCTATTGCACGTCATTTGCATATCACAGTACTGAGTTACGATCAAAATATTATTCATATTCTGGGTGAAGAGGGGGGTGCGGGACTATTTAATGGGGAAAAACACCAAGCCATAATTCAATGTTATAGTACACATGACTGGCGCCATTATTGATGTTAGAATATCAATGGCATATTAAATATGACATATCATTTAAGCTTGGGATTACCTTGATTAGCAAAATATTGTCAATAGGAATGATCTTTTACGATTTCATCCCTTTAATAGAGAACCTATTGTTTATGGCCTCTCAGAATGTTGGGCGGGTTTCTATGGTCTCTCAGAATGTTGGGCGGGTTTCAATGGTCACTCAGCATGTTTGGTTGACTTCTTTGAAAGAAAATACTCAGAGAGTACGTCTGGTTAATGGGTCCGACAGTGGACTCAACAAGATGAGTTATTTTTAGACCCAGTGCCCCAAATCTGCCAAAAGCAGTCGGACCCCAGTTCGCCAGCATTTATACTCTGTCATAACGCTTACGCAGGAAGCGGAGATTCGCTGTAGAGAGTCAACACAGATGCTGAGCAAACCCAAAAGCAGGATCGCCCTGCTCATTTAGCCATGCGGACGTGAACAAGGGGACAGCGGTGTTTGAGGTCACATATTTGCCAAGGTAGTCTATACCACTACACTACCTGCAGGAGCAGCAGAGCCCTCTTTGAAAAAAGACAAAAAATGACTGAAAATTGTAACACTTCCTCTTTCCGTGGCCTTTTTCTTTCTGTTTGATCCGCTGCAGAAAAAAACCCTTCAGGTTTATTAGAAGAGGTTATGCCACACGCCGTGTTCCTTTTTTGTAACCTGCGTGGTGGAGTTTGGCTCTTGTTTACGGAACACACCTGTGGAGCCAGACCTCTCACTCTGCCCCAAGATGACGGCCTTGGTGAGGGTAACCTCGGCGGTGGCAGCCTTGGCGCCGCCCGCTAAGCTGTCGGTGTGGACCTTCACACACTTGTGACAGGACAGCACATCCTTGGCGCCGGTACCGACCCAGACGGTGACAGCGGGGGATGTGTCAAGTCCCTGGGTATGAAACACGCAGTGGTCACGCACAGCCAACACCTTAAGTATAACTACTGGAGTGCTGAAATGTAAAGGTCCCTCTTTTTTTAAACAGGATGTGAATGAACAGATTTTTGTTTTTAAGCTATCAGGTTGTTTATACGTGCAGTTTGGCCGTCTTGACCATTCAGAGATACTACACTAGGCATAGCATCCCTGAGAATGTATGCAGTAAGTACGCCATGTTATTTTTCAAAGTGTTTGCGAAGCTGGTGAGAGGAATGGATGACAGTGGAATTTACAATTTTTGCTTTGCTGGCAAGTGAAGCCTAGTGGTTTTCATCCGTAACAGCAGAATAATTTAGTTTGTGTGAAGTAGACACATCGTCCACAGGCAATATTCTAGTGTCTATGCTGTCTTTATCTCTGTGTTCACAGACAAAAATCACGTGCCCCATTTTTAAGAAGCAAAAAAAGATTTTTTCCTGATTTGGAAGTATCAAATTCTGGGCATACACAGAACACAGCCAAACAATAATCCCACCCACATGCACACATGCAGGCACTGTTCTAATTCTTTTACTGAAAACCCTCCCTCTGATAAACCCCATGCACCATTACTAGCCAGAACAGGGCTGTCAGACCACTATACTTGCCCAGCTGGGAGCTGGTGTCCCGTGCGGGATGCCGTCCCCTCGCTGTGATAGCACAATCCTCAACATCAAAACGGGAACCCAGAGCCTGAGCGCCATACTCGTCCTCCGCCGCGGTATTCCCATGAGCACAAGCCGGAAGAGAGTGTTGTGCGTCTCATGTGTGGCAGAGAATGGTGTGCGTCTCATGTGTGGCAGAGAATGGTGTGCGTCGACTGTGAGGCAGAGAATGGTGTGCGTCGACTGTGAGGCGTGGGCGGTTGTGGATACGAGTCTGTTCTCATACAGGACCGGAGTAATCCATAGCAGTGTGTGCTCGTTAGTTTTAATAAGCTGAAGAAACGAAAATAGATATAAAGGGAAAGGGGTTTTTTTGCTAGTCGCGTCGCCTCAGGAATGCCTGATGTTTGAAGTAATAGCCATAAAGATGGTCTGCGTTCCGTGTGCCCGTGTTCAGAGCATTGTCCTGAATCTGGGTAGCGTTTCCAGCCTGTGGGCGTGCGAGATTCACCCAGGCTGCCTCGGTCCAGATGGCACGGGCACACTTTGACAGGCAGGCCATGGGGGCAGAGTGCACTTTCACTCTTGTGAATTTCTGTTGCTCTTGTGCTCTTGCTCAGCATTTAAAATTCTGGCTGTGCTGGCTCTGGCAGTATGCCTTCTGCAGGTCATTTAGAATGTCTTTTCCGCTTGTCTCTTTAGCTTTCATGCTGTGATGGAATAAATCTTGACTCAATATTTCTGCAAACGGTGAATCCTAAATTGGACCATCGATTGCAGGGTCCTTGACTACTAAATGTATGGGGTTGTGGTTGGGTTTTTTTTTCTGAATTTGGAATCGCCTGTTGTGCTAATGCAGCTGGGCTCATCACTACACTCCCACCACCAAACACGGGGCTCCTCCAATCCTGAACATCTTTGAGCCACCTGTCTCTTTTCCACACGGCCCGTGAGGAGAGGCGCTGACTGGAGGAGGGGCGCGTGCCTCTCCAACGTACAGAAAGTCTGCAGGTGCCGGGGAAGCCAGTGGGAGACATTTTTCTCAGTAAGTAGCTGAGAAGCCCTGGTGATTAAACCCACCCCAGCCCGGGCAACGCTGTGCCAATCCTGCATCTCCGTTCCGCTCTCCCGGTCACAATCGGTCACAAAGCGACATGATTGGAGACAATGAACTCTAGCTCGTAAGGCTCAGTCTGGCTGAGCCGTCCGGAGGCTGGCTAATGGTCAGTTCATTTGGAAAGTGTACCTGCACGACCTCTAACCGTTTGCTGCACAAAGATGTGAGCTGTCTCCAAAGCCATTTATGAATACATTTCATGTGATTTCAATGCTATTAAAATTTGGATCGCCAGCACTTGCGCCCGGCAGAAACCAATATAGCCCAGCTTGTTGAGCTGCAGAAACTGGGTCTTAAACTTAAGCTGATCCAACTTCTTGTCAGGATGGGTCTGTCACATGTGTGCCAGTTTAAAGGATCTTCCCAATGCGGGGTCTCTGGTGCTTTTAATGTAGGTTACACCGGCAGCCCTCGAATAGAGATTGACATTTTTTATACTGCTGCCACAGACAAAGCTTCCCTGATATCTATGAGATCACAATTAAATATAAAATAAAAACTATAGTTTGGGGATACACGATGGCGCTATTGACTTTAGTATTTTCTTCTGCTTTCTTCCAGACACTTCAACACTCTTGTTAAAAGACCATTATAAGACTGTTTTAAAATTTTTTTAATGATTTTTAAAATCACATTTATTACACAATATTTTCAGAAATAGAACAGTGCTGCGGTGTCTGATCTTACCTACTTTTCTGTGACTGGAAGACAGCCTCAAAACGTGAGTTTACACACAAACACACTCATAAACCCATAAAACATCAGATGTGTACTTTTGCAAACCTTTGAACGATATAAAATATGCACGATAAAAATAGCTTTGAGTCTTGGTGCCTTTTTAAGGATTGTTTCATAGCTGGTTAGCGCAGACGACTACCAGATGTCACTTGTGCGGCCCTGAGTGAAGAGAGGAACGAAAGTGCTGTTTAAGCACAACTCGGGACCGTTGTTCCCCACCGCTTGCCCCTCCAGCAGCATGACTGGGACGTGGCAGCATACGCGGGCGTTGCTTAGGTCGGTGACGGGTAGCAGGTTGGGGGGCACCTCCATATACTCGAGGTTCGGGAGGCAGCGCTCCCCCTCCGTGTGGTTCCCCTGCTCGAACCCGACACTCTGGGGGGTCAGGGCGATGGCGGAAATGGCCTGCAGGTCGCCGAAGAGCCCCGGCTCCCCGGAGTCCAGCGCCGCCTGCTGGCGGGACGAGGCCTCCTTCTGCTTGACAGGCATCTCGCACAGGACCCTCTTCCAGAATCTGGACCTCAGCTGGCTGCTCCTGGGCCCGTCCCACCTGATGACAGACAGGAGCTTGATGGTCTGCTTCAGGGCCTCGACCTCGCGGTAGTTGGGGACGCGGCGGATGTCGCCGCACTCGATCATGATGACCTTGATCTCCCCGGCCACCAGCATGGCGTGGAGGCGGTCCTCCAGCTGGAACAGGCTGGCCCAGCTGCGGCTGGCCACGGCGGAGGGGGTCAGGGTCAGGATGAGCCGGCGACTCTGCTCCAGACTGTGAGCCAGGTCCCGGACGTAGTCTGGAGTGCGGGGCAGAGAGTGACGGGCTCGGATGAGACTGGATGGGCGCGAGCGACTCTGCTCTTTGGAAGGTGTTTTTTTTTTCAGCGCGACAGAAAGACAGCTTTGAATATTTAAATGTTTAAACATTCCCGAGGGGTACAAGGAGGTATGCAGTCACGTACTTCTGCTGGGGATGAGGTCACGGTCCGGGATGAAGAGTTTGTACCCATAGTGCTTCTCCAGAACGTCCGGGAGGACCACCTGGGCGAACTGCTCAATGCGGCAGCCATGCTCCGATGACTCTGGATCCACTTTGGTGTGAGACAGGTATGCATCGTACTCCTTGATATCTGGGAAAAGGCAGTGTTATTGACAGCTGTCAATTAAATATATCAAATCGTCATCCATTTCAGACATAAAAGCAGTCCGTTTATACATCTTCAGTGAATGTTGTGCAGCAGGATTGTGACATGGTGTGTTTACTGTGGACACATTCAGACATGTAAACGTGATATTCAAACTAGTACCGTGTAAATATGTAAACATTAAGGCTCAGTGAAGTCTAAATATACTTTCCTATTTATACGACATTAAATAGATAGCCAGGGTGAAGATAATTTGTTGGATTTTTCTTTCTTCTTTTTAATGATCAACACAGGAAATTTGAGTGAGTTAATTCACACCTCATGGGTGTAAATGATGCCCCAGTTTGAGCAAAATGGTGTCAGAGCATACGCATCAGCCAAGTAAATAAAACAGCAGCAATGTCAAAGTCAAGTGTTGGAATATAATTGATTGTGACTAATCGGAACCCCTCCCAAAGTAGAAGTGGTGTGTCCCGACGGCATGGAACCAGGCGCTGACTCAAAGGCACTCCTCCATGTCGAAATCTCCGGCGTGTTACGGCATCCACCAGCCGTTCACCTGATCCATTCCCCTGGCGTCACGGGCGCGGGAGGGGGTGGGGGGTCTTTTGGGCGGTTAACGTTTCCCTTACCGCCGTCTGACTCCCGCCGTCCGAAGCGCCGGCGGTAACACAGCAGGATCTCTAGCTTGAAGTACTCGTGCACGGCGGTCAGGAGACCCAGCAGCAGCAGGACGGCTCCCAGACCCCCGGCGAGTTCTCCCCTACGCGCCTCTGTCAGTGATCAGTAGGTGGCGCTGTCGTAAAAACACTCACGAACACAAAGCGCCACAACTCAGCACGTTTTTGAAAAACCTCCCTCATCTAAATGCGCCCTGGCTTTTTACCTTTCTTCTGCAGGATGACGGTGGCGCTCTTGCGCCCGATGTGGTTCTCCACGTAGCAGGTGTAGTCGCCCATGTCCGCGTCATCGGCGGAGTCAAAGGTCAACATTAGCTCCACCTCCTTTTCACCCAGGTGCTCGCTGAGAGTCCTGCGTTGTGAGATAAACAGGATAGTTTACCGGGGTTGTTTTGTACACAACCCTGTAGGGGGAGCCGTTCTTTTTTAAATAATTCCTTTGGCACTGTTCTTTTACTACTTGGTTTCCATTGATGCACATTAACATCACCTCTTATCATTATTTAACTTTACATATTTTTTCCCACTAGCTTTTAAAATGATTTTTGTAAGTCCCCCCCCAACTGGTTGACATCATTGCAGATACCTGACTTCACTCTCTTTAATGTGTCCTTCAAGCTCCTCGACAAACTTCTCTCCTTTCATCCAGTAGATGACGGGCCTTGAATCTCCGCTGTAGCCAAAGAAGACCCGACAACTGAGGACGGTAGGCAGGCCTGTAGAGGGACGAGATCCGCTGGGGGTCAGTGGAGCCAGCTGCAGTTCTCACAGAGCCGGGCCGGGCATTCAAATAACACCAACGTTGTACCCAGATGTAGCCCCCCCCACATCCTTATCGTCATCATAAGGGTTAACCCCAGGCCTTGGGATAATTAAAAAAAAAAAAAAAAAACATTTCTAAAAACCCAGTAATCTTTGACCAATGGGCTGAGATGTGAACTGTACACAGGGAGGCTAAGCACACTAAGTATAGTCTATAACAATGTGATGTGGCCAGGGGCCATCATCATCAGAGCGGAAATAGCAGACAAGGTCACGCGAGGAGGGAAAACAAAAATAGTTTTTTATTTCCAGGGGTCCAGCGCACAGATCACCTCAGAAAGAAATATAAACGTATCTTCTTCAGTGGAGGAAAACAGAAATTGGAGATGAACCAGAAGGTTGTTTAAATTATAAAAAGCTTCAAAACTGATTTGATAAAATCACAATAACATTTTTCAGTAACATCTCATTATGTTACTGAAACCTCTGCCTACCCACCACTTATTTATTTTTTATTTAGTTTTGTCCCTTATTGTGTTGTGATTTGTGTATTGTGTAAAATGACGTAAGGTTTGGATAGAAATATATAATTTCCTCTACAGATAATTATTTACTAATGCAACTGTTGTGTAATCTCTTTAATAACCAAATGAAGGCATGAACACAACGCTGGTGTGTGGGCAGAGGTGAACGCGAGCTATACTCAGTGGAAACACTGATGAAAACCTGTGGTGGGGACTAGGGGATTCAGCCGACATGGCGGACGGGAGATTGGGTTGGGTCTGTCGCTCCTGGGAACGACTTACCGAGCTGGGCCTCCACAACGGTGGGGGGTCCCTCCAGTGGGAACAGCAGCTTTGGTGGTCTGGTGGTGAGCAGAGCTGGGTGACGGAGACCAGGAAAGAGAAACCGTGGGACTGTCACCGCCAGTTAGTGTTTTACTCACCTGCCCGAGGTGTCTGGGACGGCATAGACACAAACATGCACCGAACACACATACGCCCACAAACACGCACCAAACACGCATATGCCCACAAAAACGCACCAAACACGCATACGC
>JAOYSI010033582.1:4687-30271 GCA_025775065.1 Hiodon alosoides
ACACACGATGATGTGGAACTCTGAAACACAGAGAAAGAAAAGACACATAATACGATGACCTGTGTTTGTCAAGACAGGTGTTTGCTTATGCTAAAAATTAAAATAAAAAAATGTATTAACTTGTCACAAAAAGAACGTTCAGGTCCAGAACCTGAAAGCTGTTTCGAAATAGCCCAACGTTGAGACATTTTAGAATATTTAACTCAGAACATTAAACAAGAATTTAATTCTATTATTCAAAAATCACTGATACAAATGTAACCTTTTACAGTTCTGTATCACTAAAGGTAAAATCACACGGATCAAACTTAATGAATACTGAAGTTTCACCCTCTAACAAACAAAAAGAAACTCCTTGCTTTTGTTGAGATCATCGCTACATTGCACAAAACATATTAATCAGGGCAACATCTTGAAGATAAATGAACTCAGAGGTAAGTACTCACGTCTGTAAAACGACTCATCAAAGTCCTGTATTTTCTTAAAATGTCTGATTCAAGTTAAGAAAGAAAAAAAGCAACCGACACGGACATTAAACTAGTCAGTTAGAATGAATTACGGTATTACATAATTGATTAACACTTTATCCGCTGTGAAAGGATACGGGACAACGTTGCAGCCTGGGATCCGGTCCTTAATGAAGTCGGCTGCCACATCCGCCTTTGGTCGCCCCACATCTTTAGGCCTTCAACAACAACCAGGGCACAACTGGTCACACGTCAAGGTCATTAAAATCCCTCCCACCCAAATACATTTTTTTTTTTTAAAACTACCTACGGAAAACGGCATCAGTGACGTGACAGAAATACTTTTGAGGGGCTTGACAAAGCTGCAGAATGTGTGTGTGTTTCTGTGCATAGAAACTAAAGTTATAGTGGGTGCGGGCTTTATCAGCGACTGACCTGAAAAGAAACTGTCTGTTTAAGTTGGAGATATCGATGGTGTCCATATCAATGACGTGTATGTGCCGAAAACCCGAGAGAGCCTAGTCCACGGCCCAGACACAGCGAGGGACACAAACAGATATTTAAAATGAACCTTCACCCAAACAAATCACATGAGCTGATAAACCAACAAAGCTTGCAACCGTTTTCTTCCAAACAAGTTTGACAGACTGCAATTACTCTTCCTGTCATTGTGGACAAAAAAACAATATTCTGTTTACTAGCATGCATTCGCATATCCAAGATATTAAAATAAAATCCTCTGTGCATTAACGTTTTACAAACATACAATATTTAAATATAAACCATAACCAAATCTTCAAGAAAGAGCAAAAAATCAATAAATTCCCTCAGAAGTAAATAAAGTGAAACAACGGAAATCATACCAAGTTTTTGAGAAGTTCACATCCCAGGCCACCAGCTCCAATTACTAGAATCTTGCATGTTTCTAATAAGAACTGGAGTGACTGGGGAAAATAGTTTATTAATGTCAGTCGAATGAATGTTCTCCAGGTAACAGATCAGTTATACAAACGGTTTATTCAGATCAATTATACAGAAAACGAAGGTCTATAGAAATACTACTAAGAGGTTAGTCTACACAGAGCTAACAATGGCTAGTTTTTGATAGCTGTGACTTAATTACTTTGCTTTGTTTATGACAGTTAAGAACGGAAAGGGACTTAGTTTAACGGCCAGTTGAGCTACTGTTGTTTCTACTACTGGAGTTGGTTAGAGTTGTCTTTTCACACCAGGTCTCCTCTCCTGACAATGAACCGTGAAACGGGTGGGCAAAGGCTTTTTCTCACTTCTGTGCTTGGCTCAAAGTCAGGGTGGGTGAAGGGCCCGGGTCTCTCCAGAAACTTCTGGATGTGGTTCCAACGCCCATCCCAATCTCTCCCGTCATCACTCCCTCCGTCCACCGCCATTCTGCACAGAACAAAGGAACTCCGCTGCACACATCAGTGGGAAATCACTGGTCTCTCAAGTCCCGCGCGCGCACGCGCGCACCACACACACCACACCAACCACAGGCTCTCCAAGAACACTGCGTACAACTTCGAAGTTGCAATGCGGCAATTTTATTATTTTGTTACACGGGCAATTCAGTTTCAGATTTCGCTTCCAATTGAACATTTTTACGACAGCTCTTGATTAAAGAGACTTAATTTAGCTACATCAATATAGTTCCTATAGGATAAAAAGCTTTGTTTTGGATTATTAATATGTATAAACCAATATAAAATTCTATATATGTATGTATAAATTAATCAAATGGATCCAGCCATTTTACAAGTAACGTTACACTTAATTTAGAACACAAATGCTAAAAATGTAGGAATAGTTTAACATTAATGGTTTAAACAGGTGTTTTAGTGACTGATTTTCCTGGTGTTTTATATACTTTATGAATCAAAAGAAGTTAGTGATAAATTAAATAAGTTGGCCACAAAAAGGAGAAATAAATGTATTTTCACAACATTGCAATTGCAACATTGTACACACCGAGGCTATAACTACACGGAAAACGGAAACTTTATGTCGCGTGAGATAACTAGCTGAAATAGTCGTCATAGCTAAATTCTTCATTCTATTGGTTAAATGTAGGTCATGGCTAAATGAATTTGCAATTGTGGTAAGAAGGTTTCAAATGTTTTATTTTAATGGGCACCTCGTGTGTGTGTGTAATCATTTTAATTTAAAAAATTGCTCAAAGTAACTAGCTATAAAAAGGGGTTACATTTCACAACAGATTTGCCCTGAACACATTCGGGAAACGTAATAGTGGCTAGCCAGAGGACATGCATACGGTTTTATTAGCTCGCCAGTTGGCTAACTGTGGTCTAGTGACAAGCAAGCACATATGATTATTTAACGGTTTAGTAAAACAAAACGGCTAGATGACGATACATAGTACTATGAGGTAAATTTGGAAATTAAGTCTAAATAGCAAGCCGCCATTCGGTATCCTATCAAAATAGAACCTAGCTAACTAAAAAGGACTGGCTATTACCACAGCACAGAAAATGTCTGTACTCTGCACTGCGTAACCTCAAACCTGCTGCCAGTTGCTAGAATTTCATGACTAACTTCTCAGACAGCTCCTCTATTCTCCTTCTTTTCTTCTCCCTAAAAAGAGAGAATAAAAGAAGGTTCATAACGATTTTCAGCAGGTTGTAAACGAGACTGTAATTAGTTTGTCCAATTAGCAACTATTGCTTTCTATTTTCATGGATACTTACGGGTCCTCCACATCCGCCATATTATCATGATCCATGTATTCCCAGAATGCTTTGTGCGACGACGTGTACACCAATCAGAAACAAATAACTATAGTTGCCTCGGGACTACGGTTTTTGTTAGTAAATTATTTAGATGCGTTAGTAATACTGACAGAAACAATTCAAACACAATTGTAATTATCAGTATTGTACAAATACAAATAAGGCCCATATTACTAGACTATAAGCCCACGCATATTTATTACGCATTTAAATACACAAATACATAGTAAAATGACGCGTTATAAGTTTTATATACATAAATATATAGTCATATCTATTTTACGGACTTATAAAATATATACTATCATAAAAACTAATTTCATCTTGACATTTAAGTATAAAATGGAGTACAAAAAAGTTTTGCGTTTTTGAATCTGCAGACAGGAAATTCATTTTAGTGGGTTTAAAGTTGTCTGTAATTGTTAGTTATGCTGGTTGTTGCACTTCTGCTGCTAAAAGTTATCAATTTCCGTCTGCGACCAGGCTAAATACAAACGATGGTAATTTGGGCGATATCGTCCAAAAAACAGCCTGAACAATTAATCAACTGCAAAACCCGTACGATTCTTTCGCCTTTTATCGCGAGAAACGGATAAACATTGACGTGTTCGCATCCGCTGTTGTGTTGTGCTTGGTGTTCTTGTCATAAAAGTGGTTTGAGGTGTACAGATAGCAATGTCAAGAGTGGAGATTGCACCGCTTAGGCCCATGAACGATTTCTTTCCAGGCTCTGAACGATTTGCTAAGCCAGATTTCGGTGATTTGGCAAAATGGAACAATAGGGTGGTCAATAACCTGCTTTACTATCAAACAAATTATTTGGCGATGACAGTCATTGTCTTCCTCATTGTGGGGTAAGTATATTAATCTTTCTTTGATAATGAATGTAAGTTTATTTTACAACTTTTTTTTTTTTTTTTTTTAGCATAGTAGACGGCGCAACACTTCTGAGTCTCGTTTCTCTGCCCTTTTCGTAGGTTCTCTCGCTGTCCGATTTAGCCCTCTCTCTGCTTTAGGTGCAGTTTCAGTTTCAGTTGCGCTGCGCTGCGCTTTTACTCAAATCAAATAAACAGTTTTGAGATTTTCTGCCCGCGATATATGAAATAAAACAGGTATGGCTGTTTTTAGAGCCCTTTAAGGTGGCCCGGTAAACGCTGTATCAGGCCGTTCTTTGGCGTAGAACATGCATTGATGAATGCGGACATATTAAGCAGCTTGGCAATTCCAATAAGCTGTTTTACGCGTAGACCATAGACTTGAGAGAGGTTTAAAGCACTGCCTTGCTGTTGACTGTGTCTTTAAAGATTAAACTTCGTAGCAATTATGAGTTGAAGTGCGCCCTGTTGAATTTAACGCCGTTGTTTGAATTAGGATCTTGCTTCCTCAGACCCTACAAGTAGCTTTCCGTCTTTAGTGAATGTTACATTTTAGAATCTTGAATATTTCAATTGGTTCAAGCGTCCAAAATTATTAGAAAATGATAGCTAAATGCAGTTAAGTATACTTTTTGCGTACTTTTAGCGCTATTGCCGGAAGTGACCTAAGCGCCTCACCATGTTTAAAATATGTCAGGGGTTTCTACAGTCATTTTCATATTATTCCCCTAGACAGGAAAACCGGAGCCAGTATGACTAAATATAGTTTACTTTATCTGTTTGATTGTGGTGAGACATGGTTGCTAAGGACTGTAAGGCCTGTGAGCTTTTCACCAATTACATCAGCTACTATTTGGGATACCTATACCACTTCTGGCTCAGGGAAGAAACAGGTGCATTTGCAATCTGCAAGAGTGTGGGAAGTTAATTACCAGTGCGGCGTGATCTTTTTTAGGATGTAAACGCAAGCTAAGAATTTGATTGAACGCTTCAATTGCTATTGAGTTTGCTAAGTTTTAAGTATTAATTTCGCCAAAACTATTGTAGCGTTTACGGGTTGTTACTACTCTTCGGGGTTCGGACAGAGAGTCCGAAACCAATTTTAACAGAAAAAACTGCTCTTTATTACACACATGCTCTGACGCCCGCATTATCAAAGGGAGATCTGCCAGTGGAAAGAACTGCAAACACAGGGGAAGACACAGAATGCCATCGAACAGGCGAACAAATCTGTCCACGGTGGCAGAACTTTTAACACGCTATTTACATTAATTACAGTTAGGAGGCTAGGCATCCCAGCAGCCCCCTCGGGGATGGCCGAACGCCATTGGCGGAGGAGGCGCTGCTTCCCATCGATCCCCGTTACACTATACCAAAAACGGAACACTGCCATAACTTTTGGGCAAAAATTATGCGAAGGTTTTCAATGATTACTTCCCATGTACAAACTAAAGTGTTTGTACTTTTGCAAAAAAAAAAATTAAATTCAGTCTCCCAATAACCAGAAAACCTTTACATTAACTTTTTTTTCAAAATTGCGACTTGTACGAATGCCAGATTCGTTCGTTAACGGTGTATGGCCACCAGGGGGAGCACAGCGACTGACGCCAGGGATGTCTCGAAGTTTTCAGATTTGTATTTATTTATTATTATTATTTCTCTTATTTGGTGTTACTGTATTCCTGTTATCTGCAGGTTTCTGAACCCCCTTGCCATGGTTTTGGGTGGTGCAGTGATCACTCTCGTATTCCTGGGCTCAGTGTGGGCTGGAGAAAACAAAGCAATGATCAAGGACTTCAAGAAGAACAACCCGGCTCTCTTTGTGATCGCTGTGATGGGTGCCAGCTACTTCATCATGAGCCTCCTTGGGGGTGTTGCGGTCTTCCTGTTTGGAATTACATTTCCCTTGTTCAGTAAGTTGTAAGACTTTGGCCCAACCTTAGTAAAATGGATAATATGATGTTATCAATAATCGTTACGAACAGTAAGGGTTTTCTTCTGTTAAGATACTTCGGCTTGCTTCGGCTAGTTTGAAACGTATTCCAAAAGTGGGTCCGACCAGTTTCCTACACAGTGGGGCACAGTCAAGGTTTTGAAGTGTGACTATAAATAAGGTTTATATAAGAGCGCTTGACTCTTTAACCCCCAGTTGTCAGCCATCTGAGGAAAAGCAGTGTGCTGTGATCAGTGCTCTCCACACTGTGATATCCCCCTCTGCTCCCAACAACTAAAGCCCATCACGCCGTCACACTCATATCTGCAGTTAGTGGCACTTGGGGAACCGCGTGGTTCGACTTATGGGGAAGTTTCTACTTTCTGTGCGCGCATGTCACAAAGCCTGGAGACCCGTGGTTAACATGAACGGGTTTTCTCCCTCCCCGTGAGTCACTGCACATCCAGAGTGACGATTGTGATAAACAGCCAGGCCCAGCGCCCGTCCGGTTGAGCTGGCTGACGGTGCTGAGGAGAAGTGAGTGGTGCCCCTTAGCCACACCTGTGACTCTGCTGCATTCCCCTTGTGTTCACTGGTTGCCAAGGAGACAGACTAAAAAAACACGCACAGCAGATTGCATAAGATTCGGCACGTACCTGTAGGGTACACGGTTATACTATTGATGGAGTTTTGGATAAAAACAACGTAAAGGCCTTTTCAAACCACCTTCAGAACTACCTTTTCCTCTCCCCCCCCACAGTGACGTTTGTGCACGCATCTCTGCGGCTTCGCAACCTCAAGAACAAGCTGGAGAACAAGATTGAGGGGACAGGCCTGAAGAAATCACCCATGGGAATTCTCCTGGAGGCACTGGGCCAGCAGGAAGAAAATCTGAACAAGTTCCAAGACTTCCTGGGGAACAAACTGAAGGAGTGAGAAGGGCTTTGGCGCCTGGCAAAGAACTGGAAGCTTAATCTCCAGCCTGTACCCATACAAGCCTCCCTTAGGGTTATGATTTAGTGGATCTTGTGTCCTCTCAGATCTCCCCCCCTGCCCCCTCGGTGTGTGTTTATAGTCTTTAATTTACACAATTTCTATTTACTTTTGCAGGTATTGTACACAGTAATGATTTCTTGCTTACTTCTTTTGTTTTAGCGTTATTTTTGGATGTCGCACGTGACGACTTAAAACAGCCACCCTTCTGAGGTTTCCAGCGCGGATTTTTTTGTTTGTTTTGCGGTTTGTCCAAATATACATTTATGCCCCAGATGTGTGTGCAGTTGTACAGCCATGAAAATGGGAACACGGTGTTGTAAAACCGATAATATATTATCATAGTACATAATTCATCCGAGATAAAGGAATATCTCAGAATGTCGCCTGAAATTAAGTTTCCTAACAAATGGCTGAATAACAGACTTGAACTGTCAGTGTTTATCAAACAGCAGTATGTTCACGGAGGTACTGCTATTGATCTTGGCGTGAAAATGGAGGGTGTGTGCTGGGCTGCTGGGCGTATTGATTGTGTTTATTCCGACAATACTGTTGAGGTTTGCACTCCAACCATATTGGGCGCACAACAAAACCTCAAACGCCGAGTACGTCGAGAGTGAAAGTGTTCAGTGCTTCGTTTTGTGCAATGTTTTTTATTTTTTATTTATTTTATTCAGTTTATCCAGAGGTATATTTAATTACAGGAAGGTCAAGAAAGAACCATTTTCATCACGCCATTCTAATAAACGAACGAAAAGTCCGTTCCTGTACGTTCTTTAATACTAAAGAAATATCGCGTGCTGGGATGTTTACTGTTTCAACAGCGCAGAACAGTTCTAAAGTAAATATTTAAATTTCGCTTCGAACGGATTATGATTCTGTGACTTCCTGCGGGAGTCCACAGCAGAGCGCCCTGGATGTTTTATCTTGACGGCGCCTTTCGTGTGATGGATTGGGTTGCTTTGCAGTTAGCACCTATTCACTCGTGTCGACGCTAATCAGTAGGCCGCAGTGGATTGTGAGACATTGAGGTTTAAGACGGGACAAATTAATCAGACAGTGTCTACTCCTACAGTTACGTAGTTACGTAACTTCTAAACATGTTCTGGGGTTTTTAGACACCCTCCATTATCCTAAAGGTTTTTTTTTTTTACTTTCCAGGAAACTTTTGAAAGGCCTTGTGAGATCCAGTCTTCGATAAAATCTTATACAGATACAATCGGGCTGTTTGTTTTTATAGACGAGTTAACAACAAACCATTCCAAATTACAAAAATAAATCGACGTGTAAAGTAAAACAAGCGCTTTCCCCATACGTTTAGGTACGAAATAAGCCCACTCTAAACAGAAGTTGATTAAATCTAAACTGCGACGTGACTGCACTAGAGTTGTAGGTTAATGTTCACCTGCAAGGCTGCTTCTTCTCCGCGCGCTGGGAAAGCGTGATTAATGCTCGCCCTGCAGTCGTTTTCCTTGACAAGATTCTGCAGAGAGACTGCGACGTGAGAAAGAATACGCCGCCGGCCGCGAACTCAAGCGAAATCACGGCTCTCCGTGAGTCACCGAGTAAGCTACAGTGGGACTCCTTGTTCTCATTCGTATGCAGCTGTTATGCGGCACCCTTCCCAACAGGCGTGTTGCGTGGATATCTTCCCTGGTAGGCGTGTCTTTGGTGGAGATTCTTCCAAACAGGCGCGTCTGTGGTGTCGATCTTACCCAGATCTTTCCCGGGCGTGTGTTCCTGCCGATATGCTCTAGTAGGGGTTTGATCCCCCCCCACCCAAACGTGTTTTGTTTCGACTTAGTGGTTAAATAGTTAGATCAAAGTCATTATTTTGATAGTTAATCACCTCACTGGTGTTTAAGTTGTCAAATCCATGCTAATTGAAAGGTAACTCTTAAATTCGTCATAAATGCTGTCTGTTCAGGATTGGGATTTCCCACCTCAAGCTGAGATCTGACAGGTCTTTGAAGAGGAGGTGGGTTTGTCTCACTCAGCATTTTTAAATCCTGGTCCTTAATGGCCCCTGTGTGCAGGTTTTCATTCAAGCCAAGCTTTTGATAAAGAGAAACATTAGTTGTACTTTCTACATGCCAGCAGGATTGTACAAGTAAATTCAATTGATGAACAAGTCCTTCATTTCAATCACGAAGCGTCCCTTAAAAAAAATAGTTTAGTTCAAAACTATTGACGATTGTTCTTGATTCCGGGTAACAGAGGACGTAATCTGTTGTTTTTGCTTTGCTGTTACATCAAATTTGCCAGTAAAAAGCTTAAGATGTTACGGACATTTTTCAGCAACAGTGGAGATCCTTCAGCCAACCAGTCTTCTATTCTTACTGCCTCATCATGACCAATATGCTGCCATTAACATTAACATTAATCATTAACAGCTTGTTTCTGATGAACAAAAGAGAGGAGAAAGGTTCTGATGAATTTACCTGATTCAGGCGAACAGCTCGCTCTCGCTTCAGGGCACGGTTGAGGTCAGCTCTATTTCAATTCCAGTAAATTCATAGAATGAAGTGAAATTCTATTCAATTTTCTCCCTAAAGGCACGAGTCAGCTGTAAGTCATCTTGAGATTTCTGCACAGCTGGTGACTGGACCACAGCGTCGTACAGTGAGATGGAGGAAAACAGCTGAAGTTTCCCATTCGGGAATAAACCGCAGACAGGCACGGTCTAAAAGCCTCCCAGGGTTTAACCGGCGCGAGAAACAGCATCTCCCTGAAGAGCAGCAAGCTGGAAAGCCAAAGCATCAGATGAGATGAGCAAATGGGAAAAAAAAATTACTGGGAATTTTTCTGGGAAGAGGGGCGTCAGAACTGGATTGTTGGTTTTTTTTTTGGTTCAAAGTTAAAAACCTGCACAACAGGTTGTAAGTGAAAACCGGAAACAAGCACACAAGCACGTCATTCCCTGAAATTAGGCCGGTTCTTACATTCCAGTAGCGTGTCTCTGGAACGCTTTAGATTAGGCTTGCGTCCCTGATAGTGCTTCAAGTAGCAGTTTGATCCTTGACCGAAAATTCTACAGATTCAGTAGGTGATTGACTCTGCGTACAACAGGGTTTATCAGTCAGCTGTTGACTGTAGCACTGATAACCATTAGTAGTAGCTTGATGAGAAACAGAGAGGTTCCTATAAAGAAAAGAAAATAACCACACCTTACATATTGACAAAAACTACATAATTACCCACAACAGCAACCCGCAGCTGGTGCTGCAACCACAGCTCCTAAATCTTTGTGGACGGAAATCCTTGACCTGTAATTGTTAATACAATAGGGTTACACATATTTTGATTTATGCGTCACGGATAGCCACTTACTTACTTTCATGACGGCAATAAATAACCTTCAGCGTAAACCACATTATACTAATTATCTTGGCTCAATGCAAATTAATTTAATTACAGTTAAATGGACCAGGAATGACATCTCACCAGGCTGACTGATTTATTAAATGGCTAGATGTATATGGCCCAAAGCTGACATCAACTCAACCCCTGGTTCACAAACAAGATGACCACAGACAGATATATTGATCATTCTAGCCTGTAGAATCATTCTAACTGTCTCAATGGGCATTCCACAGAATCAAACATACCCATTTCAACTACATGTCCCACTTCCACACACATGCTCTACATTAGGGGTCAGGGAAACATGGTTATTGGGAGTTTAACAAAAAACCTGCTTTATAAGCTTTGAGTACCTGGCATGTGCCTGCACAAGTGCACATGCAAAGTTTCTACAACTGAAGTTAACTGATTGAAACAGAGAGCCAACCGCACAGGCTTAACATTTAAAACGTTTGGGTTTCAACGATACTTGGATCTAAAAATGGGTAATACTTTGTCATGCAAGACGCAAAAGAAACTACAGGATGGATAACCTGAAAAATACATGAAGGAGCATTTTCTTTTTAATATTTATGATTTTAATTCAAATGACTTTTAATACAAATACTAAGAACCAGCTTACCAAATCGGAGTGTTTACCATATATTACATGCTTTAGAACACATTTTTAAAAAAGTCCACAAAAAAAAAAAAAACACTTCCTATTTACAATATTAATATTTATACATTAATTCTCCAGGAGGGAATTATTATTATTATTATTTTTTTTTTTAAAGAGCACCGTTCTATGGACTCCAGCATGAGATGCGATGGCTACTTTAAAAAAAATCTTTAGAATGTCCACGATGAACAAGAGAACAATATCCAATAAACATAAACTACTGATTCAAAATAACCTAATAGCTTTAATCCAAAATAAAATATAAAAAGGAAAAATTACTTTCTCCTAGGAAAAACTGTCATATTTCACAGTCGTATGGAAATACTGAATCCCGAAATTTACCGCTAAAAAGGTCATAGCAGGGACTTCAGAATACAGCTGTTCAGAATACAGTACTACTTTATTACGTGACTTAAGCAATGATATTTAAGTTGGAAACATTTTATTTTAGGTAACAGGAATTGTAGCGATGTTACCTGGTGTCATACCAGCAGTCGGAAAATGGAACTAGATGAATGAGTGAGGCACAACCATTCATGTATTAATGGTTTACTCATCCATCTCGGAGAGCACTTCAGAATGTGTAAAAAAATGTGCATATCGCAACAGCAACCGTAATACCAACCGCCATCGGCGTAAAAGATACCGAATTAAATTCAGTAACTTGAAGTCTGAAAGTGGGTGCTTTAATAGCTGAGACGGAGCGACAATCCTCCAGTCCCGTTCACTGATCCGGCCGGGTTTGAAATTTCCTTTCAAAGTGTCGCTGGAGTTCCCACATTGACTGCTCTGTCACTGCGCGGGTGGGACTCATCGCGGAGGGTCGGCCATCCTGGTTTCCGTTTTCCCACAGCGCACCAAAGTCCCTCCGAAGTGCCATCATAAGGCACGCACCCCGACCTCAGCGGTCCGAGTCGTTCGCCCGCCCCCGCAGGGCTCTTCAATGCAACGTTATCTGAGAAACAGACTCAGTCATGCATGCACAAGACGTTTCTGACGTGCTTATAGGGTCGTTCTTCCTTCTGTTGCTTTTGCTTCTTTGGAAACCCTTGCCTGCACAACACAGAGAGGACGGTCCAAGGCACGTTAAAAAACAAAAAAAAAAAAACAACAGGAAGTGTGGTCAGAAAATGGTCGCAGCCAGCGACCTATACTATCGTTCCAGGTTTGGAGTCCTCGTGCCAGTACAACATCTGGTCCTCTGGGTCTAAATCATTGTTTATCTGGCTGCTGATTGGTCCTTCCATTTGGTTCTCGTCTACATACGATCTGAAACACAGAGAATGCTCAGCGGTTAGGAACATGCTGTACTGATCACACACAGACAGACAGATGTGCGTCAGTAATACCCGACCATTTAACCCGAGCTGACATATACCACAATGTGTCAATAGTCATCAATGTGACTTTCTAATGACGAAAAATTGATTAACCACAAAAAAAGACGCAGAAAACACCTGAATGAAAGAATGCCAACATAATTTGTTTATGCAACAAAGGGTTAAATGTTCAACATAGGGTTAAATGTTCACATTTGTTCCAAAGTCACACACAAAAACAAAAACAGCAATACACACACAGCACTGTTGATTCCCTGAAGGTTTCTGACACCACCCAATCAAATATGCAGGGGTCACAAATTTTCACTTTGATACTGAAACCCCCACGTTATCACAGGCACTGTCCCGCCACCAAGTGCTAGGCGCCGGGCGACCGGCCGTGGACACAGCGGCGGCAGCTGATGGGCACGGTGATCGCCACCCAGGCCGCAGGAGAGATCTGAAGCTCACCCATTCTCGTGCCGTGCCATTGATTAGCTCGGTAAACGTCTTCTTGGGTGAAACTGGCGACGGCGCCAGACACCTCTACCGAACCCGGAGCCAGCACCACCATACCAGACCTCCTCGACACACAGTCGGCGGGAAATCTGCGCGCGAGAGGTTTCCAGAATGAGTGGACAAGCAGGCGGGGGAACCCCCCCCCCCCCAAAAAAAAACCTTGTGACCTCTGAATGTTTACTTGGGCATGAGGGTCTGCTGAGAAGAAAAAAGCCCAGCAAAGACACCAAGGTACAGACAATCATGCGGAAAGAGGTACAGAGCCTGCCTACCACACAAGCCCGCGGTTTAGTTCACTCCAACCAAAGCAAATACATGAATAAATAAAATCATCACACCAGACCAGAGACAGATCAATGGGCAAATCCACACGGCAGGCGCCGTTACTTACTATCAAGGGCTACACTTACAATGGGGGTACTTATTAAGCCTCTCGTTTCTGCGGCCGCTCGGCTGCCGGGGAGTGGAGCCCGGCGGCTCGGCCAGACAGCGAGCGGAGGAGGAGGATGGCAGGGACGAGGGAATGGAGGAGGAGGAGGAGGAGGAGGAAGGAGGACTATGGGGGGGAAAGGTACAGCGCAGCTGGCACTCTGAGCACGGGCAGGAGCCGCATCTATAAGAAACCCACGGAGTCAGACAGGAGAAGCATTTTAAGCCTAACCCTAACCCTAACCCTAACCCTAACCCTAACCCTAACCCTAACCCTAACCGCCACCACAGAAAGGCCAGATTGGCTGTCAGTCTCTGCATTGTTTCTACCGTCCTTTTTCTAAGGCATTAAAGTAATAACCGCGACGCTGGTCAGAGGACAGTGTGCATAAATCGGGACTAATCAACCGACAATCTCTGCTATTGTATATCAGAGTGGTGGGTTGAGGAGGGCCGGAAGCCGGCTAATTGGCTGAGGAGCAGCTGAAAAGGGGTTTCCCACGGGTTCTCACCTGCCGTGGACAGTGCTGTACGATCCGGGGTAAGCCTGTGGGGTGGGCATCGCCATGTCGTACTCCGTCAGACCCACAGCTAACTGACTGCGCCAGTTTCCTGCACTGGCAGCTGAGGACACTTAAACACACAAAAAGAACACTAATAAATAAATACATCTGGAGGAAACTAATCACAGCAGGGGCAGGGGTAGGAAGACTCCTCCAGGGGAAGTAAACCCTGGAGGAAACTAATCACAGCAGGGGTAGGCAGACTCCTCCAGGGGAAGTAAAACCCTGGAGGAAACTAATCACAGCAGGGGCAGGGGTAGGCAGACTCCTCCAGGGGAAGTAAACCCTGGAGGAAACTAATCACAGCAAGGGCAGGGGTAGGCAGACTCCTCCAGGGGAAGTAAAACCCTGGAGGAAACTAATCACAGCAGAGTAAACCGGAGTTCCGTACCCGAGGAGTAGGACGTGGCTCGGCTGGAGTGACTGAATGGAGTAGGCATGGTCTGGTAGCCCAGGCTCTGCTGTGAACCTGTCTCGTAGTCGTAGCTGCCCTGCTTGTACGCCATGTTGCGGTTGTACCAGCCACGTAGGTGCTCCGCCACCAGGGCCTTGTGGAAGTTTTTGACACCGTGCTCGGTCCGGGCTCCCGGCCTGGCCCTGGGGGGTCTGAGCGTGGCGTAAGGGTTCTGGTCCAGCCCGTCCATCTCGTCGTGGCGGCCGTAGCGCCCGTACCGCTCGTGCCCATGGTAGGATGGGTTGACAGTGTAGTGGCCCTCCATCTCGCTCTCGTGCATGCAGGCCCCGTTGGAGTACGGCTCCGGGTCAGCATAGCAGGGGTAGCCGGTCACGTAGTACGCCGTGGACATCTGCTGCGCCGGGGGCTGGTAGGCATAGCAACGGGAATCGTTCTGAGCCAAGTTGGGCATGCTCCCCGTGTTGGCATAGATGTTGGCCTTCCGGTGGCGGCGGGGGTCCCGGGTTCGAGGCCCGTGGCTGGCCTGGCTGCTGCACTCCACGCTGGACTGGCTGGTGTACGAGGAGCCGTCGTCCAGGACCTCGGTGCTGTTGCTGCGTCGTGCTGGGGACAGGGTGAAGGTGGGCTTCTGGGGCTCGTTTTCTGTCAGGAACTGGGACTGGGACTCCAGGCTCCCGCTGCGCTGTCGGAAGTGCTGTGGGCTGTCCTCCGTTCTGCACCAGAGGAGGAAATCCACACCATGTCCAAACGCATACAACTACATCCACAAGGGCACGGCATTTAGGTTGCCCTCGTCTTGCTGCGAAAATAACCGCCACGTACACATCATACACATCCCAACAGCATATCGTTAAGGTTTTGTTTTCCTACCGTTATTAACGGGATATCAGTGCGGTAACACTCGGGTGCAGTTTACGTTTCCAGAGCGGGGTAGAAACAGGACGCTTACCTCAGCTGTATGCTGCTGTAGGCGTTGCGGGTCATGACGGGGGTCGGGGGCATGCTGCGTGCGTCACGGGACTGCGCCGACGCAGACTTGTAGGGGCTGCTGTGCGTCGACGACGCCTCTCGGGGCTCCTGGATGTCGCCGTAGCCGAGCCTGAAACGCCGGTCACAACAGCGGTTTCGCAGGGGCCACAACAGCGGTTTCGCAGGGGCCACAACAGCGGTTTCGCAGGGGCCACAACAGCGGTTTCGCAGGGGCCACGCAACGTTATCACAGCACAAAGCCCCGCCCACTTCACTTGTCCAAAAACAGAAGAATTTTTTTAAAAGCAGCCAGTAGCAGCCGTATCCCCAAATGGCAGCCAATCAAGTGCCATTTCATGGGTAAATAACCATTTTCAGACAACAAAATTACTTAACTGCCACCACAGAGTCCACAGGGACATTGCAATCTCAGATCTCAGACCTGATCTGATCTCTCCCATTAAAGCTTACACCACACCCTGAAGACCTAATGTAAAAATTTCCCAAATGTGCTTCCTGCAACTAGCCTCAATCCCCCCAGCGATTGTTGTCTGCGCCTTTGTAGTCAGGACGGGGCGTGCTTTGTTCACCTCTATTTTTAAACCCCAACAGCTCTTAGACTGATAAGGTGAGATTGTGAAGGCAGCTGGCAGGAATGCAGACACCCCCCACCCCCTTCCTGAACCTTCACACCGGCTTCTGTGAGCCTCGATGAAAACAGCCGAACCAGCCGTACCAGCCGTACCAGCCGAACCAGCCGAACCAGCCGAACCAGCCGAACCAGCCGTACCAGCCGAACCAGCCGAACCAGCCGAACCAGCCGTACCAGCCGTACCAGCCGAACCAGCCGTACCAGCCGTACCAGCCGAACCAGCCGAACCAGCCGTACCAGCCGTACCAGCCGAAACTTGCGTCCTGCTGCTGGCCGTTGGCAGAGATGCGCCTGTCTGCGTGGCAGTACTGGTCCAGGAACTCGGAGGGGGCGGGCTGGGGGGAGTACTGGACCGAGCGGGACCGATGCCTCTGGGATCCGACTGGGTGGACTGCTGAGACAAGGGGAGGGCCGGAGGTGAGCACTGCCCGGCCCGGGGGCGAGAGAAAAGAGCCTGAGCACTATGTGAAGACCGCCGGCGTACTGACCGTCCTCCAGCGTCAAACTGTCGGAGAGGGACACCAGGTCAGAGGAGAGAACGTCGTCTGAGAGAGAGAGAGAGAGAGAGAGAGAGAGAGGGGCAATTAGAGAGTCTCCCAAAATACTTCACAATATCTTATCAGAAAGGACACAAGTGTGCAGTTTACCAACTTATTGCTCTGCATGTGAACAAGGGCAACGTGGGTAAGTTTGTTAGTGTGTGCCTTTTTTAAAAACTTATTTCAAATCACAATTACGGTCAGGCAGCGCCATACATCAATTTTTAAACTAGTACTAGGGGAGAGGGAGTTATGAAAAATTCTCATTTCATCCCATCAGCACCACTGTATGGGTTTCACAGCGGCAGGACTCCCGTACCTGCTATGATCAGGGATGCTCTCTGAGTGGGCTTCTTGCCGGCCTTGATCCTGTACTGGTTAATTTCGTTCTCAACCTCCTGCAGCTTCCTCATGGCATCCAGGCAGTTTCTCCTCCGCTTCTTCCTCACCGTCTTGCAGAGCTCAGACTCCGCTGCCAGCTTCTTGGCCGCCTCCACGATCTTCTGGTGCAGAGCGAACCGGCTCTCCAGGTTCCGGAGGTGGGGATCCTGCAGAAGAGAATCAACGCGATAAGAGGACGGACTCGAAAATCCACAGGCCGTTCCGCTAACTCTCTGCCGGGCACACGGAAACGAAAATAGAGAAGACCACATTTTCATAGTGCCATACATTGTTATGTTCTGCCAACCCCATTACATTCAGTTCCTGTGATGCTGCAGTGAATATTTCAGTAATAACCTCTTAACTTTACCTTTCCCTCCCTCCCCTCTCTCTCTCTGGCTATGGCCACGGTGAAGTTTATTCAATCCAGCCATCACAGATAAACAGTCAATATCTACCACGATTCCATTTTCATTTCCCAAGAGTTCTCTCGAATGCCTCTAGGGTTGGCTCAAGGCTTTGAGTTTTTTTTTGTTTTTTTTTTGCAAGCTATTCAGCGCCATAAGAAATTAAATATATGATCTATTTTTTATTTACCAGCGATCATTTCTGAACTTGCCTTTGCCCCATTAGAATATATTCACTTTACCCTCACGAACAAAAAGCATGCATGCTAGGGAAAAATACGCAGATCTTAGCGGTTGTTTTCCCGACCACAGCCCCGTACCTCGTCGTACGGGAAAAGGTCGTCCAGTTTGAAAGTGGTGCCCATCCGTCGCCGGACGTGGGGGGCTTTCTCGCCCGACGACAGGGGATACTCTTTAGGAAGCCTGCCGGTCAGCTCCTGGAAAAACAACGCAGGGCATTAAAGCTTTTCTCAGAAACAATCGACCAGATGGATCACTGTCGTAAGAACCAGCGCTGCTCACCGCCTCTCTTAAACATATGGTCTTCAGCTCCTGGGTCTTCTGAGCCAGGAGGTCCTGTAGCTCCTTCTCCTTCTTCTTCAGCTCAGAGATCTTCTCCTTCTTCTGCTCCTCGTTCACCTCCGAGTCGAGAGACCCTGCGTCACATTGGCGGAACACTAGCTGCAGTTAAAAACTGTAAATCTCCTCCCGAAGGTGGAGTGGATGAAGGGGCAGAAGGAATGCCTACCTGCAGAAACCAGGCTGCTGCTGCTGGCCATGATGAGATGATCCTTCCCCTCCATGACGCCCAGTTTACTGATCCGCGGCACGCCGGTCTCCGTCAGATCCGTGGCGAGTTCGCCCAAGCTCCGAGCGGTGCTTATCTTAGCCTTGGGGAGAAGGACGGACGGCTCAAGGTGGAGTCAAAATGCTTAGCGACCCTTAATTGGGTAAGTTGATTTGCTTTGTAGAGGGGGGACCATTCAAATCTCATCAGTCAAGGATGGGGTTATTCCCGGTAGCACTACGCACTGCCGCCCCCCCCACCCACCTGGTTCTCAACGCCAATGGAACATGTCTTTACTTCAGCCAAACAAACTACTGAGAAAGATTAGTTATGGCCTAAAACCACTGCTCTTCTTGTGCGATTCCAAAAATATTTATGTAACCAAACCAGCTGCAAGAGTGCAAAACGTCTGCCTTTGCTTTATCAAAGAAAAACAGCATTTCCCTGAAGTGAGCTAGTGAACTAGTATAAACATGCACACATGTTACTTCTGAAGTACGAGTGAAGAAGCAGGTCGGGCTGAACTCAAGCTGGAAGGGAATTGCCAACACCGGGCTGAAAACAAAAGGCAATACGGCGACGCTCTGACACCGGATAGGCGTACTACGCGAGGGTAAGGCCAAAAAATATACATAATAATACTTACTTTGCTCTGCTTCCGGTCCAGGTAGAACTGGTGCTGACTGATGGCCATCCCCCAAATGGTTTTAATCAGAGAGTGGGTGGCATACCACGAGTGGATGACCAAGCCCGTTTGCCCGAACGTGCGCTTGGACAGCGTCCTCCTGGGGATTCATTCAGAGTTACCCAAACCGCACCGTCACCAAATTCCCTGACAATATTCTAGGGGGCTGATCGGGGGTACGGGGTGAGTTCGTGAAAAAGACAAGTAAAGGAAATAAAGCAACTTCAGTAGAAAGAAGTCCACTGCCGTATTAATCAGCAATTTCCAGACACCCCTGTCACAGTAATGTCATCAGCCGTCACGCACAGTAAATTCATGACTGATACAGTAGTTCAATAGAGAGGAATGTGAGAGCGCAGACGATGGTCTTGCATCAGTGACTTTTAATTACGGAGAAAATGGCCCACGGTACCCTGCTAAACCAGTCGCAGGGTCGGCGACGCCAATGACATGAAAAACTACTGGAATAGCTGGAAGCTTAAATCCCGAAACGCGCGTGAAACAGTACCGCGTCGCCGATGATCAGACGGTCGGTCGATTACCTCACCTGTGGGGGTCGTTGACCTCAACGGCAAATTTTTTCTCGCGGAAGTACAGGTTCTCCAGCTGCTTCCACTGGAACAGCTGGGGGGGGGGGGGGGGGGCCATGGGACATCCAGTTTGGTGCAGGAATCACAACGGGAACAGAGAGAACACGGAGCAGATTCATTCAGGCAAACATTCACATCCTCCCGAGATTTCTGAACCCGACAGCAGAAAAGGTCTTCGCTGCCACCAAGCCCCGGACCCGGCCTGAATGACCTGGCCCCATTTTTTTTTTAAACTACAAGTACCGCATCGCAGGTGCGTCTGATTCCGTCAAACAGGGAGGCGGCGAGCTAGGCATAAGGCCATTGCTGCTAGCAGAACCAGGCAGGCGAGCCACGCGTTTCATTCTGCCCCCGAGGAAGGAGGATGAAAACAGTACGCAGAGGCGTGATGAAACTGGCCATTCGTCAGACATTCTACTGTGAGGAGAAACTGTCCCGGGGTTGTTACAAGCAACATACAATCCAATCCAACACACACACACACGGCTTTACAGATTACACCCATTTTTACAGCATAGGCATATTGTCACTCTTTTACACGAGACTGACATAAGACAAACTAAAGTGGGTTTCACGTTGAGACATTTCCAAACTTCGCATTTCGTGTGGCATTATCGCAAAACAAACTACAAGCGATCCCACAGTTACGCTGTCATTAACGCGACAGAACACTTACCAGTTTTAGGTCCTTTTTTTCTTTTCTCGTGGGATTTTAAATACCTGGGCTCCGCTAAATCCACCGGCAAGTTTCACACAGGGCTACCTCTTCCTTCAACAATACCCTCTTGTCTGTTCTCAGACAGCCCAAAGGTGTTGCAAGAGTTTCAGCTGAGCAGGCTCCGCCCCCCTGCCCTGCCCCTCCCCCACCCGCTCCCAGGGAGCTGCTCTGGCTCTCCCCACCTCTGGCGGATCTCCGCAGCACAGAGCCGCGCTCCGATGTCACTCAGAGCTTTCTCCCTCGCTCCTCCCCCCCAGCACTGCCAACGCTCTCACGTCCTCCTCGGGCAGAACCGGAAAAACCGGTTATGACGAATTTAAAAAAAATAAATAAATAAATAAAATAAACTAAAATAAAAACACAAAGGTATTCCGCTTCAGACTGGAAGAAACCATTCCTCTTTTTTAGCCTGGTGCAAAGTCTTTTGGCTAGATTTCACCATGGAGCTCGGAAGCCCAGAAGTTTACTTCTGCGTTTGATGTTTACAGGGATGTGCAGTCTGTGCCGCCCCCCCTAACCCTAACCCTCCCAACGCAACTATTTCTGGAATCTACAACTTCCGTCTAATCATTAATGGCAGGTCATATAGAGCAGCTCTCCTCACCTCCCTGAGAAAAACCGGCTGTCGCTCACCAAAGGCAGAGGCCTGGGGGTCGACCTGACAAAGGAGAATTTCACAGCACGCATCATCATGCTTCTAATTAAATACAGCCGTCCAGTGACCTCCTCCCCACATCCACCTCACTGTAATTGGAGCGGAATAAAGATACCTTAAAAAAACAAAAAACAAAAACAAAGGGTAATTTATTATTATTATAATAACAATAATTATAAAATTTAGGCTTAATTTTATGAAGCTTATTCCTAATGACAGACATATGTACACATACACATTCTGTAGATTTTTTTCAACAACTTTTCTCTCTACACATTAAATTATGTGCCATAACCTCCATCAAAGCCACAATTCCCAGCAGATTTGGCTCCAGAAAAAAACTAAAATATCACCGGAGGATGGACACTTGGCCCACTTGGCCCAACAGAACTGGTCCAGGGTCAAAACAATACAACAGAAGAAACGACATTATTAATCTCCAGTTAACTTATTTTAACCTTTTTTTTCATTTTAATATCATTCCCATTGTCGCCAGGAGGGTTTTCGTCCCAGGAATTCCACACAGGTTCCCACTCAGAGAATCTAGCCAATCAGCTGTGATCGATTGGATACAAGTGTGTCTCACCACCGTGGCTCGCAGGGGAAGACACAGCGTACTCATGACAAACGCCTGGAGGGCTGGGACGGGACGGGACACCAGAGTGCTAAGTGTTGCAAAACACTACTACAGAGTCCGCACATGACTGACGATGAAGTAACTGGCAAAACACGCGAAGGGTGCGACACGCCTCAAATAGGAATGGGGGGGGGCGGGGGCGGGTGGAAGACACGGAGAACGGTCTTAAGCGGTCAAACCCAGGGAACGGTTGCTTGAACAGAAACACTTCTTTCACTTAAAAAAAAATGGGCACTGAAACCGAACCTGGCCATAAGAGTTTTTTGTATTTTTCCCCCAGCAGGTTTCTCGAAGAACACGACCAGAACATGACCGAACAAAACAAACAAACTACCAATAAGCACTACATTCCAAAAACTATATCCAACTCTACAACAGCTGGTCTGTACATGATTACAGAAACACAGAGGATGATCTCCTCTATTGGGGGGAAACGTGTGGGGACCTGTCGATGGAAACTATATAAGCAGAAAGAGACGGCACAGGAAAGGTTGAGGCATTCTCCAGCTCGGTCCGGCCTACATCACGCGTCAGTCAAGGGTCACGGCTCACATGTCTGAAGGATACGGGATGAGTCCACCCCACCCACTCCATCACCACGGCAGCAGGCAGGCCTGTAGCCAGCTGTACATTTCCACACCAGGTCTTCGAACGGAGCGTGCAGCGGTTTCAGCTCCAGGCCTAGCAGCAACGTTGCTACAACAGCGGTGTAACCTCGCAGGGCAGGGCAGGGCAGGGCAGGGCCGCTCCACAACACAATCAGCTGCCAGTTTAGCTGAAAAACTCAGGAACGCACCACTATTGGTATTCCCTTTAAATACTAAGAGAGCGACCGGTCACCTTCTACGCTGGAGCAATAAGCAAACTGCGCCTCACCAATATACAACACACTCCATTGGTCGTTTCTTTTTTACCCCCCACACCACCATGGGAAGCATGAACAAACGCACGCATAAAAACAGCCCATGACTGCAAAGAGCGTCACACCAGAGCACCACTGTAGCCAGTAACTGAGAGAAAGGGGGTGGAGATTGAGAGCGCGGGCCTTCATGAATGATTCATTGGAAGTGAATCAGCCAGCTCATCACAGCCTCCACTGTCAAGTCAGCCCTCAAACCAACGGGCCACGTGGAGCAACGGCGGACCGAACCGTCCGTCAGCGCGTAAAGCAGCGTTCGGCCCAAACACCCTGTGGCACTTCCAGATGACAGAGACTGTCCCACTGGGGGAGGGATGTGTGCACATGGGCACAATTCGGCCATGTGTCTCTGTTCCCTAAACAATCTAACAGCAGGGTCAATTTTTTATTTTTGCAGATTTGTTATGCGTACGTTTCCTCCCTCCAGGTTTTGCATCCTCTTTATGAGAGCAATTTTGTTCTTCCACATCTGAAACCATCAATATTTTATAATAGCGCTTTCATTTAGCTGAACAGATAGTTACAAAAACATCTTTTCACAGGAGAAATCACGTAATATGCTTCTTATATAACAATAACAACGACAACTACACTAGACGCCTTCGCTATAATGTCACTAAAGGTCTTTGATATCCACACTTTAAAAGCTTTTAAAACGACCCCCCCCCACCCCCCAAGGTGCCTCATGGGAGAGCTTCAGCAGTGGAATCTTACCAAGCACTTTCAGACCCCTGCTGGGGTAATTGTATTTTATTGCTTGATCAATTGTTTGCTCTCTGCGAGAACCACACACAATGACAGACGGCTTTGCATAATTAGCGGTGCATGCTGGGAGTGCTTGTGTGTGTGTGTGTGTGTGTGTGTGTGTGTGTGTGTGTGTGTGTGGGTGGGAGGGGTTGTCGCCACCGAATACAAAGAGCACCAGCCAATGACAGGACGCGCAATCAATATGACGGGCCGTTTAATAACAGGGTGACAGACCTTCATAAGGTGCCTCCGTGAGAAACACAGAAAACGCTTTGTGCACCATTCTCTGGGTGTAATAGTCTTCTGGTGGGACGAGTAGCAGAAGCCCGTCGAGTGCCTCTCCCAGCACAGGGTGGCGCGGCGCCAAGCACAGCCGCGCAGCCCTACCCCCCACGGCGCTACATAATTACACCTTGCGAGGGGAGGTTTGGGCACCTCGGTTTAATAACTGGAACAAGCCCGTTAATTCCGCGGCGTTCATTATAGCAGCACACCCGGTTATGTGCGCTGAGACCTAATGGCTAACATGCAGGAGACGGACAAATGGGACGCATATGCTGAGATCTGGGAACACGGGACGCTTTCAGGGGTCGGCGCCCACCCCTACTTATTTCCACCCTCAATATCCTCAAACCCAGGAGGACACGCAGCGTGCTGAAAAACAGGCACCTGGGCCGGAAAATCACCGCCTTAAATTTCAGTACAAAACACAAAACGTGAGTTTTACAAGCTTTACCAACTTTTTCCTGTTAAAACAGAATCCCTCGTTTATTAGGGATTTGTGGCGGCAGTTTTCCTCTGACCAAACAGAAACGTTGCGTTAGAGTTAGTTTTCGCATCCCTTTACACACCAGAAAAGAAACATCTCGTTTTCTGCCTCAGACCTCAGGAGTAGTCACCAATTATTATTTTGAACCCCAACCCCGGTCCATAAAACACTTCCATTTGACTGAAGCAGAAATGCTCCATTACCTAAAATACAACTAAAACCACCATATGCATGTACACAGACAGACACAGACAGAGACACACATATGCATGTACACAGACACAGACACACAAAGGCATGTACACAGACAGACACAGACACACATATGTGCATTTTGAAACTTGAGATCCATCTACCTTTCTTGGCTTCAGCTTGTCCTGTAAATCGTATTGACCAATCCCTTTGTAGCTGATTCCTAGCCACCACGGGATTCCTTGCTTGTCCTGCGAGAAATAAATCCGGCTAATTAGAACAACACTTTTAGAGCAACGGACTACAGTTTCAGGCTAATATTACAATAACCGCATTATCACCGGCTCCCATTAGATCGGAGCTAATCCAGAGTGAGACGGAGTGGCACCACCGTTTTCACTTCCTCGGGCGTAAAGTTTTAATTAGCCGAGTAGGAAAGTGCGCTCCGGTCTCTGGTAGCATCACAAAGGGTAGAGATTAACAGAAAGCAGCTACAAGGTCAAAAACTGCACCCTGTGATATCCTGGGTTAAGCCCACCTGGAAGCTAGTCGGTTTGGTCGGGAGAAATCAAAGACTGCAAGCAACAAGACATCCAAAGTTTAACACGCACAGTACAGTTCCCGTCTCCCCCCACATTAAATGGCCCGCGTTGCCCTGTATGTTTCTAATAATCGAGAAAACCTGAAAAATAAAAATCACGGCTCCTGGTTCACGTGGCTTCAAATCCCTAAGAATTTATAGAGCAATATATTCTTACCTTTACTTCATAATAATGAACTCCGTATGTTGGAAGGGTTTCCGCTAAAGTCAAATACCTTTAAAAAAACCCCAAAAAAACAAGGATACACAAGTTAATATTTAGCCAGAACGTTTACCATATATACCGTCTTTCAGATGATCCAACAAAGGGAATTTTATTTTAGACAAACTATTTATTCATCAGCCAGCGTCACTAGCAGTAGTGGATCGATTTCTCTCGGGCCTTGACAGAGAAAGTCAATTGATCAACTCAGGGACACACATCACACAGCCACCGATGACCTCCAGTAAACCCTCTCCCAACAGGCAGGGAAACAATGGCCAACACTGTTAGCATCGGCGCTAACCGCTAACCGAGACCAGAGCTGTCCGGTGTTGTTGTTCCCCACCTGGCCAACCAACCACGGTGTAGCCATCCTTCGTGGAAGCCTGATGAATTCCTCCGCAGGATAGCAGGACGAGTCAGCGGACCTCATCGACGCTCTAACGGTTTCTTCAACGTGAAATTAATCGTTCCACTTACCGCACAATAGCCTGCCCCCGGGTGAGTCCTTTCAGCTTTTTGTAATGCTCGATCACTCGGTCTTCACTGTAAAAGGAAGGAAGAAAAAAAAAAAAGAATGGGAGAACATCCCAGAGAAAGTCACAACATCACGTTTCCCCCCAACAACCCCCCATCAAACACATTGTTGAGACTATGTTCACCTGGTTGGAACAGACACCCATCACAGCTGCCCGCCCGCTCGCTGAACGCTGTCTGACCGAATGTCCTGACATACACCGTGTATGGGCATCCCCTCCCTCCCTCCCTCCCTCCCTCCCTCCCTCGCGCGAACAATAGGGATCATGGCTCCGACAGCTGTTTGTCCACGCAAAAG
>JAOYSI010033603.1:7800-18391 GCA_025775065.1 Hiodon alosoides
CCGCTTTCAGTCATCGTGTGTGAAATGGGTTAGTCCATTGTGCAGAGGCGGGAGGGTAACCGCTTTCAGTCATCGTGTGTGAAATGGGTTAGTCCATTGTGCAGAGGCGGGAGGGTAACCGCTTTCAGTCATCGTGTGTGAAATGGTTTAGTCCATTGTGCAGAGGCGGGAGGGTATCCGCTGGGATGTGGTAATACTTAAAGAACAACCTTACAGGTAAGGCTAATTATTGCTCCCCTGAGACATCAAAATGACTGACAGCACCCATTTATTTACCATATGAGTTTAGTTAATGTGACCCGCTTGTGAACACTGCTCCACTTTCCAGGTATCTAAAACAGGCCGAAAGCCAAGCACGGCAGGTACATTACACATAACATATAGCTATATAATTTACTCATTTAAGATGCATATGTACACAAATTATTAGGGATTTTGATCCCATTATACACTTACTTGTATTGACAAATCAGATGTCAAAAGGGTCCATTTCTATTGTATAAAAAGAGGCTAATTGATTGGCTTCAGCCAGCTTCCACCGTAGAAACTATTCTTCAGAAATGTAGTTAGGCATTTGTAAAAGCAGTGCACAGATGAAAATTCAAATCAAACAAAGGTTCACAACTTGAGATTTTAATGTGATTTTTCTAAAATATCCTCCTGACCAAAATATAATAACAAGTTCAATTGTTTACCACGAACTAAAAACAGGCCAATTATTCCCATAAAGCATGCAACAGCATTAATATTATAAATTTAGGAGGAAACTAAATGAATACAAAACTCTACAACACACACACAATAATAATAATAACAGTTGCAATTTTAAAAAGTGCCAAGACATTTAGTTAGAAGTATATTAAAGCTACAAGCAGGCTTTCTTCAGGTCCACGTGTGGTTTTTCTGAATCGTGCGTTTCTCTCTTGCGGGACATCAACGCGGTTTCAGCCCGTCGGTCTTCAATAACAGCCTCCTCAGAGTTCTCCAGACCCTAGGATTTTTATTACACACAAAAGTCACTTTCTGCATGTCTTGTACAAGGAAGATGCCCTTCATGGCCCCTAACGGAATGCTACATCCAGATTTATGACCACAAAACCTTTATAAGTGATGATTAAATAGAATAATGTTTAAACTGTGCACCCTGATCACAGACAAACCCTACGGAAAGCTCACCCGGTTGTGCTGCGTCGCATGTTTTACAGTCCAGCGCTTGGCCGTCTCCAAGAAAACCTGCTTGTTGTATTTGTATTCTGAAGACTGAGGGAGGAGGAATTGAAAAGCGAATGCAGCCGGTAAAGCACACAACAGGTCTTAACTGAACCTCGCGTCAGCTACGGACTTACACAAGATCTACTGAAGAACGTTTATACCATGAGCCTCAACACGGTAAGCCTCTCCACTTGTGTTCATAACAGGCAAAAAAAAACCCCCATAACAATCAGCGAACCATAACCTATGGTCACTCACAATCTCGGCCATGAGGGGGTCGTCAGGGTTGGGTTCGGACATGAGCAGCTGGATGGAGGAGAGCACTGTGGAGATGTTCAGTGAGGGCTTCCAGGCTCCCTGGAGGGGCAAACATTCAGAGTGCACTAGAACGGAGACCATCGTTAAATAATGACCCCCATTCACGCAGCACGACTTTAGAGAAACATGGAACACAGCAGTCACAAAACCTCCACCTTCTTCTTAACTCAGGAGGATGTAGACCTTGAAAGGCCCCAAACCAATCGCTCTGAACGTGCATCAACAACTAGAGCCAAGCCCCAAACCAATCACTCCGGGCCAACCCAGTTACTTAAAGTACTGTAAAAAAACATTTTAAAGGAGAAAATAGATTTGGTGAAGTGGAACTTAATACCTTGGGTGGCAATTTGAGAGCGTCAAGGCAGATTCGGCCGCCACTGTCAATATTGGGATGGTAAATGGGGGTCAGGAACCGCATTTGTGGAGGCTCAAATGGATACCTATGGATAAAACATCAATCTTTTACATTGTTTAAAGGGAAAGAGCGGGTAATCCCCTTTCCTGAATTTAAGTGTCACTTATATCCATCAGAGCACAAGGGCAGACCTCTGTCAGACACTGCCACTGAATCCACGGGCAAGACTGTCCACAGGTAGGGCCAACGGCTTAATTTGTAAATGTGAAATAGCAATCTTCTCACAGTACACACTTCTCACCTCTCAGGGACTTTTATCTCCAAGGAAAACAGACCACCTTCGTAGGGCGTGTTCTCACAGCCAGCAATCTCTGCAAAACAAACTAGGGTCTGTATTCTGAAAGCTAAACCAGGAAAACTTTCATTTCACCTTACATCTGGTGCCTTGCGTTGCTGATAAAACCTTCCACACATTTGCATTTATTTGAAAAGAACTTCTTTAATTAGTTCACCGTGTTCTTCATCTCATGTTTTTCGTATGGGGAAAGGTTTAGGGTTAGTTGCTTTTTGCTTATTCGAGACCAGAAGATGTTGTACACTTACGAGCTCTCAATTCACCGACGTTGTCCTCGGTAGGCCAGCAGGAGACACCCGGTGGGGGCTGCGTACTCAACAGCTGAAGCTCTCGTTTCAGTCGGCTGCTTCTTTGCATTCTGTGGCGTCTTAGCACAACCTGAAATATATTATTGGATCAAGTTCTATCCCACAACATCAGTTTACTTAACATCGGTGACCTGGAACAACGTCGTTTTTTGGTTATCGTTACTACCATATAAAAAAATAAAAATAAAACGATTTTTTTCTTGTTTTAATCCGTTGGCTATTTTAACAGTTTTCTTTCTGCACGCCGATGACATAAAGCTATACAAAAATAAAGTCTACGAGTGTTTGCCATTTTACGAAACGTTTTGTTACTTAGCAGCTAACTTTGACTTGGCAAGTTTTGCAACATTCAGTTTACATTATTAAAACAAGAAGATGTAACTGCACTTACCTGGATGGTTCAATTAATGTCCCGTTTAGTTTTAGGTAACTGCGGGAACGTAGGGCTTTTTGATTTTCCCTCTTCTTGAAAATTTGAGTAATTACGTTAACCAGTCGCAACCACCTCCGTCGAAGTGCATCCTAGATGTTGAAGTCGTTTGCCGTGTTAATGTAGCGCATACGGAAGAGTTTAGAACTACAACACCCAAAGCACCTAAGGTCCAGAGGGACGTTGCGTTAATTTTAGCGTATTCAAACAGATTGTAGATCTGCAGAAAAACCGCTTCGTTTTAAATAGTAGACCAATTGTTGAGTAATAAATCTGATGATCGGGGGTGCATCGTTTTTCAAACATTCGTGTCATCTTATGGGGAAACCGGGTTCGCTGTCCCCTAGCTGGAGACTTCGAATATATCGCGGTTTCACCTCTTTCCAGGCTCTCCCTTTAGCAGAGATGGTGCTAACCCCTGTGTTTAAGTTCAGGTCGTCCTTGTCTGAAGTGAATTTTTAAAATTTATTAAACAGGATTGATAAATAATTCATTTTTCTCGGTATCAGAACAGTTTCACAAATGGAAATATTAAGTTGTACTGTATCTTTTTTAGAACATGGCTTATAACATGCTTATTTTCAAAAACCTGAAAATTTAAGATTGCAAATTTCTTCAGATCTTGCAAAACACACACACTCACACGCACACATACACATGTACACACAGGTTTAGGCATGTCATTGTTTTCAGATATCAGTGCTTTCTGTAGTGGGGGTTGAGCATAAACCTGTGACCAAAAGGCATGGCCAGTTGGAGCTGGTTTTTCTGGCAAAGCAGATGCAATGGGAGGTCCCTCTGCTTTTCACTGACCTGCACACAACTGGCTCTGCGATTAACCATATTTTACTACACATTTCTCTGCTTTATCCCGGCAGATTAAACACACAGCATACACCAGGGAATTCAACACAAGAAGGACTTTTCCTCCACTGTCGAGCCAGATTTATGACTCATTTACGGGGGCCTGGGATTGTTGGCAACTGAGCGTGATTGCCATTAATGGAACCACACTCAGGTGCACAATGAGGTCCTATTAGAGGGCGTGGCCCTCCCTCTCAGGGTTGCTGTCCATCACAACTTGAGCGCTTGGCCGCCGGCTGCATCCCACGCTGATTGAATGTAAGAATTTATTTTGTAGGTATCAGAACGTTTTTAGAAATAAGGAAATATTGTTGTTTGTTTGTCTGTTTTTAGAACATAATTTAATATATTTTTATTCATATGTAAATATAATTTAAAACCTTTTGCGAGGATGCACGTCTCTTCAAATTGCCTTACATAATCTAAAGAACAAAACTTGACTAACAGTGATTAGGTCCTAAGTTCAAAGTTCAACATTTAATCTCAAATAAACAAGCGCAATTGTGCAATTTGGCTTGTGGGCTTCGTGTATGATTTTTAGGCTGTGTGGGTTATTAAAACCAACTTCTACATGCTAAACACCCGGCTCACTGCAAATTTATCTCAGCTGCAGGTTATTTGGGTTCAGTTTTTTTCTCTTCGAATGCAGGTTCAAACATATCGACATATTGACTTTGAGAGAGACATTCTATATGTTTAACAAGCTGTATAGGTGTGCATTGTGGAACGCTGGAAAGAAATTTGATTTGATTTGATTATTCTGAAAATCACCAAATACTGTGCAAATAATAATTATTTTAATTATTACTATTGCTGATATTATTACATGACCCACGCACATGGAAATATTCACTTAATCCCAGCAGTTTTCTGATTAGATGTATCTCAGCTGTTACAAGAATCTTAAATCAACACCAAGTTGGTGTCTGGGCTGGGTGCCAGTGTCTGATTAGTGTGTGATCCTGTGACTTTACTTCCTTCGACGGAGCATTACCTAAAGGTTTTGAAATCTAGGGTGTTATAAGGCTGTCCAAAACGATTTGCACCGCTTGACTCCTCACTTGGAGGCAGTAGCAAAAATAGCCTGAAAAGGTGTGCCCTTGTCTGTCTTGTTCTCCATTCGGACGTCTTTGAATCCAGTGGTGCGGAGGGCTTCCATGTAAACCTCGGGGTGCCAGTTATCTCCGGATAAGAGCCTCTGGGACGCACACTTAGCAATCCTGTGAAGTTTCATGGTGGTCACCATGAGACCCCCTGCCAAAGAAACGCAGCAAACGGCTGGTTCAGACCAAATATATGTGCCAAGCTTGGTGCATGAAGAAAATATACTGTAATATACAATCTGTTTGAATATGCTAAAATAAACGCAACATCCATGAATAACCCAGGCTTGAGATCTCTGAGAGACAGCGGGTTTAAAATCCTTAGTTCTCAGTCCTGTTACTCAAGGGCTGCGATGTCCACGCGGTTAGGGTCAGGTTTACTCCAGGAAAATTCACCCCTCGGGGACTGGGATTTAGCACAGCTTTTTAAATTCTGTTTTCTCCGAACCTGAACGTGAAGGGGTTGCTTACCTGGTTTCATCACCCTGTGTAATTCTGAGCACGCCTGTCGTAGGTCAGGCCAGAAGTAGTAGCTGTTGCAGTGGAAAACTTTGTCCACGCTGTTGTCAGAAATGGGCATGGCTGCCACGCTGCCGTGGTGGAGGATAACCTTCCCACTGGCAACAAAGTTCTTCACCCTCTCGCTAGCCTTCTTGTGCATGTACTCTGAGTAATCGACCCCGATCAGCTTCCCTGCAGGGCCAGAGAGCAGTGGGGCGGCTGCCTGTAGCCCCAGGCCCGGCCCAAACCCTACCTCCAGGACCGTGTCATCTGGCTGGATCTCGCACAGCTTGACGGCGTTTTCTTCCAGGATCCGATTATAACTTTCAAAGAACTTGCTCACCATCCACCCAGCCAGGGACTGAGTTGGACAGGCAAGCTGAGGTGCAACTTTGTTGGTGAACATTGTTAACAAGTCACCAGAAATGTAAGAAGATGGAAGGAGGGTTCCAGCCAAGCACTAATGTTGCAAAAGTAGTTAATCATTAATGTCACCTGATGAACCCCAGGACATGGGAGCAAATAAGAGGAGGGGTTTTGTTTTTTTTAAATTTAATTTATCCTGTTATTCTCTTTCCGGCCACAGGCTGATTAAAGGTCTTTGAGTTTTCATCAGAATGTTATTGTCAATTTAAATATTACAAATACATGCATGCTTCAAAACTAATTTTGCTTAATTTGGTACAACTTATTTTTCTTTCTTTTGTTTTTTCCATTTAAAACTGGTGGCTCTTTCCTGCAATATTTAACATTCCACATGTTCACACAAATCGTTTACAGATATATTTAAATCATTTAAAGACATCTTCAAAAAGTTTGGAAAATAAAATTTCAAATCTCTAGCGCATCTCCAGACATATTAAAATAATTTTAAAATATCCCTTAATCCCTTAAATTCTGCACCAAAATGCGTTTTTACTAGTAAACTGAATGGGGGGTTGCCATGTTTCTCGGCTGTTTGAAGATATCGTTTAATGACTAATAGATATTTGTTTATCATTTACAGATATCTTCAAAATATAATAGATATCCGTATAATTGAACGATAGATGTGAATGGTTTAAATATACATTTAAAATTGAATGCCTCTGTAAATGAAAGTTTTGGATGCCATGCTATGTAACGTTCCGCGTTCGTGTTCCGGTGTTTTAGCATTACGTTCCGGTTTCTAAGAATCGTCGATTTATTTGTATCCGTGCTACCGAGAACGGAACACCGTATATCCAGTGTCTAACTGCTGTGTTCTGTTTTGCCACTAGATGGAAACCAGAAACTGTGTTGTAAGAAGTGGCACGTAAACCTTTCCCCTGGAATACTTAATAATTTCGATAATGTAGTTATACTTGGTTAAATTTTCATATATATTTCATATATATTTTTTCCATATAAACCATAACGATATAAATATTTGTGTTAGAAAATCGTGCCAGGCATTTTTTTAAATCATTCACGATGGCCTGCCTTAAACGGTGCTTATTACACAAACATACAGGTAAATACATATGCAAATTAAATTAACAGTTTTCGCTTTAAGCCATATGTAGTAGGAAAAAAAGAAAACTATAATAACACTTGGTCGGTAATAGGACCATCATACAAAAGTCCATTGGATTCTGTATTCGTTGAAGTTAACTGAAGTTTTTGCTTTTAATGAAGGGATCCCTTTCCATGTGCGTGAAAACGGGGCAGAGCTACTTAATTATCGCTTGGCAATTATTATTATTATCTTTTATTGTTTATTATACAAATAACAGTAATAATATCCACTACTGTCGCAAATAATGTCACGGTTGTTAATGTTAATGATAAGGCTTCTACTGAATCATAACATCATTTCCATTATAATTATTGTTTCCGCAATTGATCTCCTCATTGGTATATACATCTGAAATGGCCAGATATTGATGTTATTTTATTTATCTCATCGGAGTTTTGCTTTAGACTTGACAGTCAGGTGTGTTGATGTCGATATCACCACTTCTCTCGCTTTTGTTTTTCTTTCTCTCTGTTGATAGCCATTCTGCAGCGATTACACACCCCCGCGAACATACAATAGGCAGATCCGGTCCCTTTCGTTTTCATTTCCCGGAAGGATACTTTAAAAATATTTCATGCGGTCAATTAAGTACTAACCTTGCTGCCTTCATTTCGATGTAACACGTAGGGCTTGCTCCAGGACTACGTAAAAGGTGTCAATCAATACATTTAGCGAGTCAGAACTGGCCAAGGTAGAATTGTCAGGATTTAGGATTTTCCCCCCCCCCATCTCAGGTGAAGGAACATGACCGACGGCTCCACTTTGATCAAGGTAAGTTCAGTTAAATAAACCAGGAAACGCGAACTCTTTTCATGTAATTTGTCAGTCAGTTGTACTTTTCCTATTTAAACTAGAAGCAAAACATACACATATAAAATGTATATTTAATGGACATATATACACACACAAAAAACAAACAATTTAAAAAAAAGGGAATTGCCCAATACGTTCTCATTGTCAATGCGGATTTGAATACCTATGGGAGATTTGAGTTCATTTATTACGGGGAAAAAGTCTGAGCGATCCCACAACTTCTCGCCCAAAATTGCCGGAGTTGCATACTTTCACTTTTAAAACGAAAACTTTCTGCTCTGTTCCGTTTCTGAATGAGTTATTGGCGGAAGGGAAGAATGAGACGATGAATGAAGAATATGGAAACATAATGAAATATATATATATTAAAATGCGTGAAAGAATGACAACATGCAAATACAGAATGCTGTTTGGCGAATATAAATAAATATATAGAATATATATAAATACTTTTTAAATAATAAACACTTTATGGAGTGATTAGATGTATTGACACCCTTTTATACTGTTTTAAGCAGGAGTACACAGACAGAAGCAGCCCCCATGAAGCCTCTGTCTTGCTGGGAACACAGGATGATCTCTGCAAACTCCCAGGAAGACTGCGTGGGTACCTTAACATGTGCTTTGTCATTAAGTTTCCTTTGTACTAAACACGTTCTTTGTCATTTAGCATTTCAACCTGAATACGGAACACTAAAAGGGAGGTGAATGTAGGATATTAAAAAGTTGTTAAAAGGTATGGAAGACAATACGTGGTGGTGTGGTAATGTAATTGAGCTTGTAACCGGTAGGTTGCAAGTCTTGGACATTTCACTGTTGTTATATATCTGCTAACTGACAGACATTTCGGATCACACCCAGAGTAAATAATAAGGATGTTTTAGTGGATTGCTTTCTAGACGAGATACCCTGCCTATGGTCCCTCCCCAAAGTGTGTCGATGTGTGCCTGCCCACAATCTGATTTCTCCTGAGCCCTGCTCCCCTCTCCCAGCAGGAATCAACCCCTCCCTCTGGGGTAAGGACGATGTGAGCCACTGGCTGCGTTGGGCTCAGAAAGAGTACTCTCTGAGAAGGACAGACCATGCTAAGTTTGAGATGAACGGCAAGGCCCTCTGCCTCCTCACCAAGGAGGACTTCCGCCTGCGCTGCCCCAGCTCAGGTGAGGAATCACACCAATAGGACTCATCGACTGAAATCACACCGTGGGTGAAGTGGATGTGTGAAGTCTTTGCTTTAGAAGGGGTTTATTTCACTGCTGACGTACGTGAATGGGCCAAGTAGCTGCAGTCAGACAAATGATCCCCAGATATCCTGCTCTCCAGGGGATGTCCTGTACGAGCTCCTGCAGCACGTGAAGCTTCAGAGGCGGGCAGTGGTGTGTGGCTCTCTGCCTAGGCTGATTTCCGGGCTGGGCTCCCACCTCCCCCAGCGTCACGATGTCAACGGGGCAGCAGGTGAGTGGCCAACACCCACAGACTGGGCCACAGACACTGCACCTGTGCACGCGGAAACCCACCGGACTGACAGAATGACTACTGTCCTTCATGTTTCTACATGTAGAGAACCCCACTAAAGCTTCCACGGTCACAGGAACAGGTTTAATAGGAGAATACCATCTAGAGCAACAGACATACCAACTGACTTAGAGCAACAGACATACCAACTGACTTAGAGCAACAGACATACCAACTGACTGAGAGCAACAGACATACCAACTGACTGAGTGCAACAGACATACCAACTGACTGAGAGCAACAGACATACCAACTGACTGAGTGCAACAGACATACCAACTGACTTAGAGCAACAGACATACCAACTGACTGAGAGCAACAGACATACCAACTGATTGAGAGCAACAGACATACCAACTGACTTAGAGCAACAGACATACCAACTGACTTAGAGCAACAGACATACCAACTGACTGAGAGCAACAGACATACCAACTGATGTGCAGTTGAGTGTGCAAGTGTGTATCTCACCACTGCAGTTCTTCCAGTACTTCCATAGAAACAGGCATGTATGTGCACACACACAGACACACACACACACACACACACACAAACACACACACACACACACAGGTTTAGGCATGCCATCGTGCCTGTTTTCAGATATCGGTGCTTTCCATAGTGGGGGTTGAGCATAAACCTGTGCCAAAAAGGCGTAGCCAGTTGGAGCTGGTTTTTCTGGCAAAGCAGATGCAATGGGAGGTCCCTCTGCTTTTTACACAACTGGCTCTGCGATTAACCATATTTTACTACACGTATCTCTGCTTTATCCTGGCAGATGAAACACACAGCATACACCAGAGAATTCAACACAGAAGTCTGTGCCTTCAGTCTCTCTGTATGTACTTATATCAGATATATTTATATTTACCATGAAAATTCAATTAAATTGGGTCTCACCAACCCTTGATAGTGTATGTATTAAAAGGAATCTTTCGTAGTTATAGTTTGGTCCTTATTACCAGTCAGTTTTCTATATGTTTCCCTGTAGCACTGTATTTACTCATATTTACTACATTTATCCAGATCCCGCATTGAGAAACAAACCAACTATCAACAATATAAAACATGACAACGTTGATTTCCCCCAGTACCAGATGTAGCACAAATATTACTGATTTATTTTGGCAATAACCCAAATGGATGCCACAACAGCAACCCCAAACTGTATCACGTAACACCCTTCCCCTGTAATTTTAAAGTGTTTCAGTACATCACTGCAGGTTTCAGTACATCACTGCAGGTTTCAGTACATCACTGCAGGTTTCCGTACATCACTG